>JASDQU010360507.1:0-11659 GCA_032191745.1 Picea mariana | reverse complement strand
AGTGAGGTAATTTTGGACATTCCAACTCCATCAACTCAAAAAGAGGTAAGAAGTTTTTTCGGGCACACCGGGTATTACAGGAGATTCATTCAAAATTTCTCTAAACTTGCCTCTGCATTGTTTTTCTTACTAACAAAAGATGTTAACTTTCGTTGGACTGACGACTGTGAATTGTCCTTTATAGATATTAAAAAGAGATTGTCTACAGCTCCCATCTTGAGAGGGCCCAATTGGGTTCTGCCTTTTCACATTTCTTCAGATGCCTCAGACACTGCAATTGGTGCAGTACTAGGGAAACAGGAGGACATGGAACCCTATGTTATCTACTATATCAACAAGAACATGGCTCCTGCTGAGTTAAATTACACAGTTACTGAAAGAGAATTCTTGGCAGTATTATATGCAATCAATAAATTCAGGCATTATGTAACTAGGTACCCAACTTTAATTCATACTGATCATACAACCATTAAATATATAATGAATAAACCTATTATTAATGCCTGAGTGACAATATGGTTGTTACTACTGTAAGAATTTGACATCACTATAGTGGATAGACAAGGAAAAGAAAATGTGGTTGCTGATTTTCTCTCAAGATTACATATAAATGATGATAATTTCCCTGTAGATGATTCCTTTCCTGATGAACATTTGTTTGTAGTATCTTCTCGCTCACCTTCGTATGCAGACATTGCTAATTATTTGGTTGCAAGGAAGGCACCTCCACATCTATCTCCTCGAGAAAGAAGGAAAATTATTGAAAAGAGTGATAGGTACAGTTGGATAGGAGGATACCTCTTCTACATAGGCCTGGACCAAGAAATCAGGAGATCTGTGAGGGATGATGAGGTTTATGATCTGCTGAAAGCTTGCCATGATGGCCCTTGTGGGGGTCATTTTGCTGATAAAAGGACTGTGCATAAAATTTTAAGTATGGGCTATTATTGGCCCGACATATTTCAAGATGCCAAGAAGTATGTCCAAACTTGTGACAGTTAGCAACACATGGGTCAACCAACTCACAGAGATGAGATGTCGCTCCAGCCTCAGGTAGTGTTAGAGCCTTTTGAGAGATGGGCCATGGATTTTGTAGGATCCATTCACCCACCTTCCAATTAGAAAGTCTATATATTGGTCTATACAGATTACATGACCAAGTGGGTGGAGGCAAAAGCACTTATCCGAGCGTCAGAAGAGGTTGTCTTAGCATTCTTGTTTGAAGATATATTTGTTAGGTTTGGTGTTCCCAGAGAATTGGTCACTGATGGAGGACCCCCTTTCACATCACATAAATTTGAAGCTCTACTCAGTAAATATCATGTTTTACATAGAATAGCTTCTCCATACCATCCATAAGGCAATGGCCAATTGGAAAGCACCAAAAAAGTTATCGAAGCCATTCTTACTAAAACAATGAGAGAAAATCGTAATGATTGGTTTGACAAATTGCATGAATCTATATGGGATTACCGAACTACTTGGAGGAGAACAACTAGTTTTTCTCCTTACGAGCTGGTATATGGAAAAATCCCTATATTTCCCATTGAATTCGAAATCAAAACCTTAAGAGCTACATCACCAGTCAACCTCGACTTGACTATGGCACAGAAATCTAGACTGTAGCAGCTCAATGAGCTTGATGAAAATCATTTGGACGCTATCGATCAAACCACATTGATTCAAAAACAAAGAACAAAATGGCATGACTGATTCATTAAGAAGAAATTATTCTAGAAAGAAGATTGGGCTCTGTTGTATGATTCACGCTTTAAGGAATTTCAAGGCAAGATGCATACATGATGGATAGGGCCTTATGAGGTAAGCACCATCTTTCCCAATGGGATAGTCTGGTTGATTACTATTGATGGATCCAATACACACTTACATGCAAATGGTCATCACCTACGTCTGTATCAGCATCCATTGTCCAAGACAGAATTCAAAACTAGTTGTACAGCTGATACAAATTATCAAATCTTAAATGGAAAGAAGCTTGCTCCTTCCCCTTTTGAACTATAGGACTTCTATTGCTCAGACTTTGTATATAAATAATCTCAGCAAAATTTGCATTTCTCTGTTTTTAGTTGAAATTGTTTATTTTCTTTACTATGCTTATAAATCCTTGAAAGCCATCAGACAATTATGTGTGTGCAGGTAGATTGTTGAACAGAAGGAAACGATGAGTTCATGGAAGTTGAAAAACTTCCTAGAATCGAAGTAAGATAGCGTTTGGCTGATTTCAATGTTGTTGCACCTTTTTCCAATGAATTGGCCAATTTCAATGCGATTACACCTTTTTCCGATGAATTGGCTGATTTCAATGCTGTTACACCTTTTTCCGATGAATTGGCCGATTTGAATGTTGTTTCACCTTTTTCCGATGAATTGACTGATTTCAATGTTGTTACACCTTCTTCCGATAAATTGGCCGATTTCAATGTTGTTCCACTTTTTTCCAATAAATCGGTCGATCTCAACACTATTACACCTACCTCGGAAATTTCTGAAAAAGATCCTGTTGATACACTAATTACTGTTGTCCTTTCTTGCCACTTCACTCTTTCTTTTTGTCGATTTTGCGGCTCCATTCCTTCAATATTTCGTGCAACAACACCACTGATTAGACAATACTGATGCTTTATATTTGAAAGTGTTGCTTCATTATGACGTGACTTCACATTCGAAAATATCCAGTTGGCTCACTATAGTAAGGACTACATCTCTGCACAAGATGTCATTTCTCTCACGATCCTTCATCATGTTGCGCCACTCAGATGGCGGTTGGATTGTGCGGTTACTCCAATAGGTCGTTATGTGCGGTAAGATTTGAGGTATGTGATTAATCCTACATGTTAAAGTAATGAATATATAAAAGCTCGATTTTCTATTTACTAACCGGTTACACCTGGAGCCAATCTGCTTAGTTGGGGGGGGGATGTAATTTTAGCTGTTCATTATGAATTTTATACACACCTCCAACACCTTTCCACCCACACTTCTTTTAACTAAGACACTGTATTCTTTCTTCAAACCACGTTCGAGCTTATTGCATCTCTGATTTAGCTTATAGTTTCTCCTCCGACGTGCATGTTAGACTCTCAAGAAACATCACGAAAGGATCAGCTACGAGATATGAACCCGCAACTCAGACCATTTGTTGCTACACACAGAGGCCTACCAAATATTTCTTCAGGCCGGCTGGATATCATATTTTAAGAAGTTGAAAGAGTTCGGTGAGGACGAGGTATTGGAGTTTAGTAAAAATCTTACTGAAGGGTATTCAATGTTGAATGAGGTAAGGATTCCAGTAACAGAAGAAAGCATTGCTGCTATAACAGGGTTGCCAAGAACATGAGACTAATGGTTTAACAAAAAAACACATCTTTCGGCTGCACAGAAGGGGTTCCTCGTCAACAATGAGCAATTTCAGACCAAGGGCAAAGGTGTGGACATCAATTCCTTACCAGAGCCATGGGGGAAAGTCACAGAATTTCTAAAAAGGTACATTACCTGTGAAGGCCGATACCAAGTTGTTTATTTTTCTGATTTCATCTTATTATCACATCTGTGACATCGGAAATTGATAAACATTCCTTATTTTCTCCTACATTCATTGGATAACATGGCCCATTTTGTAAAAAAATCCAAGAGCCTCAAGAACTATGTTTCTAATCAAAGACTCATTGGCCTATTAATTCGCATGGGTATGGGCATTTCCAATAACCCATTACTTGTTGTAGCAGACCAGCCACAGTCTGTAAATCTAGAAAGAATTATACCACTCCCTGAAAATGAAACCCATGGACCTCTTCCAGAGCCTCTACCCTCGGCTGTAACAATAGTCCAAACCCCTATTGTCATTTTTTGTAAGACGACTCAGAAAAGAAACCATATAACTCGAAGCCATCCTGGCACTAGACAGACAAGCCTCAATGAATTTGCATTACAACAGCCTATAGTTGTGGACAAACAAATAGATGAAGAGTCAACCGCTCGACCACAATCACAACACTTGGCTGCTACACCGATTATTGAAATCCTGCCTCCTACCTCTGACAATAAAACCACTGCTCTTGCCTTTGCATTACCTAAAAAGAGAACAAGGATAACACAGTCCACTATAACATCAAGACCGCTTACCCCCTCTTCTTTGGAACCAACTATCACACAGACCCCTCCTATTGTTGTTGCAATCACACATGATTCTCCTATTACTGCTACAGCAGATCAAGCTCCTACTATCATTACCTATGCATCTTCCCAGAAAAGGAAACGTCCATTCAAAGGAAAACCTTGCAGATCCATTGATCAAATTGGATCAACATCAAATCAGAACGCTCTGGATGTTGCGACAGAGAATTCTATAGGGGTACGAATACTAGGTTTTACTTTATGCCTAGAACTGCAGGAAACTATCTTCTCCTTTCAAAATGAATGTACTCAATTCACAGCAGAATCATCGGTGCTGCCTAATGATTTTGTGCTTCCTATGTCCATTGATGATATCCAGATCATCGCAGACCCCAGTATACCATAATATCCTCCTTGTGTTCTTGAGGAAGGACACCCTGTTCCTCCTCCAACAACGAAGAAGAAAACCACTACTTTCATTTCTACTTTACCCAAGACAAAAAAAAGGTCCACTAGGTCTGTCGAAGCTGCAATTGGAAGGAAAGATATGGAGTAGGTCGTTCCTATTCTTCATCCCCTATTCCCTATGGTTTATGCAGGGACAGTTCCACAAGAATCAACTATCCACGTCGAGACCGATCCATAAGAACCAGTCCTAAAAGATACAGTTGTTACACAAGAACCATCATCTCCATAGAAGATTGTCCCACTAGAGCTAGTAATATTAGAACCAACTGTCCATGTTGAGATTGCTCCACAAGAACCAATCCTGACAGCCACAACTATTACACAAGAACCAACACCATAGCATGTTGAGGATGTGCCACTTGCCCAATTATTTTCCCAAATAGAGCAAAAGATCAAGAATACATAAAACTCCAAGATCGCTGCACTAATAATAGAAAACAATAACCTCAAAGTAGAGTTAAAGACCCTGAAACAGGAAGTGGCAGCTGCTCGACAGAAGACTCCAGAAGGTATAACCTTGGACATCCTAGCACTAACAAAAGATATTATGGGCAGAGACAAAGAACTCATGTGTTTTGAGTGTGGCAACATTTACTATGAGGCAGGATATGTGGTAGTCAAAGTTCCAGTCGCTACAGGACCAACAAATGTATCAATCAAGACTGAACATGGACTTCCTGCTACACAAAAATCAATAAAATAGAGGAGATCTCAACGTCATAAATCAGCTCCTGGTATACCAGAAGCTTGCAAACAAGAACCTCTATTTCCTTCACGAGTTGTTACTCAAGCAACTCAAACTGATCTTGTTCTCAAGAATAAAGAAACTCAACCAGATTGTTGACACAACCGATTTTCCTTTTTGACACAACATTCTTCAATACCAGCACTTAGAAATTTTTCACTAGAGGAGATAGTTCTCTACTTCAATTACATAGTAAGGTTTGAATGTGTTTTTCACGAATACATAATGTCTTCAGTTGGGGGGTATGTTAGGACACTGAAATGTCCCTTTTTCACTACACCTTTTGATCATTCAACCTTCTCATTCCTAAGCTAAATGACTATTATAATGAGCACCAAGACCCTTTTTCCCAAGGTATGAACTATTCATCTTGATTTTATATTTTCATTTACTTAGCATGTTTGATTGATAAAGTTCACTTTTTTTACCCATGAAATGATTTAACTAATGATCAAAATGTTAGAACAACCCACTTCGAGAAACTCGTTGTTGTTATAGCTATGCGCCAATCCTGGAAGTTGTTAAATGACTTCTGCAACGGATGCCCATTAGTCTTGGAAGCTATTACACAACTGCTACGACATAATCTTGTTAATATCGAAAGCTGTTACAATAGACGCCACTAGTCCTGTTGTGATACGACTGCTGCAACACCTGTTGATTAGAATGTTGTCTCATGATGTCGATGAAGGAGAATTCAAGATTTTGTATTAATGATATCTAACAAACAGCCTGAGAATCAAGGATTCTCAAGACTGTTCTGTTTCTGAACAATAATTGACTCTGGCGTTAAATAGCAGAGATTTTGTAATGAAAAGGGTTGTTAGTCTTTTTCCTTGAACTGAAGAAAGTAGTGATTATTGTACACAGACATCTTTTTGGAAATTAAATGAAGAAGTGGATTGAATTTCTTTAGCATACTATAACCTGTCTCTTTGATTGGATTCAGTGAGAAGGAAAGGGCCCACCTTCCTCATTGATTCCCCTCTATTTCGAATTAAAGATTTAGTCGTTTTCATTGAAAATGGTTTAATTGTTAGATATTTCTAAATACAATTGTTGTTACAGTTTAGTTCCTTCTTGGTAAATGCGCATAAACTTGTCTCATGAGAATTAGAAGTTAGTTGTTGAACATGGTTGGAGAACTGCTTTTCCTTTTTCTGCATTAGGTTAAAATCTTGTTTTGAGAAATAAAAGTGTGAAGTAGCTTCTTGCAATAAGTAGATTTCCTTCCTACAATAGTACAGAGTTTCTTCCTACAAAAGTAATTTAGGAAGTTTGATTAGGGTAGTAAATTCAAGGTTTTTATATATTCATCAGTTTAGATTCCAATTGTGATTTTAATTCTGTAGCACTCCAGCTGTATCAACACAACTATGTTAGTGATATTGTTTGTTTGTTTTTGTTAAAAAGAACTTCCCTACTGCAATTAGATTAAAGATGCTTTCATAATCTAGCATAGACTATGCAGAATTATCTTGAAATAACAAACTTCCCTGGGTTGACAATTTATATTGAACACTTTGATTTTCCATTCAATTAGATAATTAAAGTGCCCAACATTTTGGCGTCGTTGTCGGGTAAGATAATTGTAGATTATGGTAAGCACAATAGTTTTTTTTTTAGGAATGAATAGTCTGCTTGAATCACCAAATGCAAGAACGAACCCCCCAAAATACTAACATTACAGGCACCAGAGGACGTGGAGGAAGAAATCCTGACATATTGGGAAGACAGACCATTCTTGATGAGATTATAGCCATAGGAGATTCTTCTTCAGGATCCATTTTTTTCCTTGCCAATCCTCCAAGAGGACGTGATCCGCAGTTAGTAGAAACACCCCCTCTCGAAACATCATTCTCATCAAGGGCTGAAGCTGAAAGAGAAGCTGAAGATTTTTCACCAACAAATCAAAAAGCAACACTGGAGAATAATGAGGATCAAGGCAATATAGCCTGGAACCGAGAAAACCTAGAAGAAATTGTTTATCAGATCAACGGTCGGATAGTCACTAAGGAAGAGTGGGAAGCTGTTCATATTGAGCGGAGGGAGAGAGAAAATATGGAGAATCAAGGGGATAATGAAGAAGATATCTCCCAAGATAATCCATAGAACAACGAGGATTAGGTAAACAATGAAAACACCATCTCTACCCTGGTTTTTCCTATTTCTAATGTTCCCACGTGAGGGATGGCTCCTATGAAAAACATACCTCTCTCGTCTCTCCCATATTTTCATGGATTATCTACTGAAGATATGGATGATTTTCTGTTTGAATTTGACATTTTCTGTAGAATCTATGACTACACTACCACTGCACAGAAGCTTAAACTGTTTCCAGCCACATTAAAAGGAAATGCGTTAAGATGGTTCATGAGCCTTGGAGGGGAAAACATTTCAACATGGATACAAATGAGGTAGATTTTCCTACACAAATACCAAGACTACTGTTGAACAAGGGAACAAAGAGAGGAGTTGTTCAAAATGTCATAGAAGGAGGACGAGACCCTTGAAGACTTTGTGGAGTGACTCCAATACAATATACAATGGTCTGGCCATCCAGATGTGAGTAAGGACATTCTGAAAACCATTTTGCTAAAAGGAGTTAGAGAAGATTGTTTAGATATGTTGAATATGATTGGTAAAGGAGATATATTTAAGGAATCCTATGAGGACATTGTAGACCTCTGTAAAATATGCTCTCGAGGATCTACAAGGAATAAGCCAGCTACCAACGATACTACTTTTTCAAGGGTACAGAAATCAGCATATGGAGGAGCAACAAGAGTAGAAATAGGTAATTTGTTAGAAAGTTTCAAAACAAAGATGATTAACTCTTTTGCCTCACAAATGGATACTTTGCAGGTTAAACAGAAACAAGCAGAACCAGAGAAAGTATTATGCATTTTCTATCCAAAATGCAGGAAGAAACATCCACCAAGGGAGTTCCCACTGAACAGTGTCCAGGTATGCCTTATTTGTGAATTAGACCATGCCACTGACCAATGTCCTTCTCTACTAGGGGTAAAAAAATCAATGAAGGCAACTAATGAGGAAGCAGAGGATGTCTATCTGATCACACAAAGGAGACAATGGAATCCAAGAGGTCAAGGTATGAATTCTCAATTCTCTCCTCCAACATTTAATTAATGGAACAATCAACTACCATATGGCCAGTCAAATGCCCCCCCTCCAAATCAAATGCCACCCTCTTATTAGGATCCCAATGCATGGTTACCTATACCCCAACAACCAAATCACTATGGGCAATGGAAACCATACGGGAGAGGTCCTCCACAACAACTCAGTTATCAAAGCCAACACCAATCGAACTTCTTTCAACAACAGTTCCAACCCCCATACCAGCAACAACAACTGCAATTACCTCCCAATAACTCACCAAACAATCCTCCCTTATGACCTCAGATGCTTGTGCAACCCAACCTAAACCTAAATAATAAGGCCATTCAAAACATAGACATACATAATGTGCCAGCCTTATCTATTACTCCTATGCCTTGTGATGAAATAAACTTAAGATTAGGGAGAATAGTTGAAGATGCTCCATCTTTAGAATCAGATAAGGAATCAGGGAAATTGACCAACCCATTCTAGAATCAGCAGACCCACCATTCCCTGAAAGACTGAAAATTACCAAGCCTATGGAATTATCATCTTTCAATCTCCTTGGAGAATTGCAAAATATGCACGTTAATATTCCACTGCTGCAAGCAATAAGGGATGTCCCTATTTATGCCAAGACTATGAGGGATCTCTGTATCAAGAAACCTAGACAAAAACCTAAAGATCCCCTCACAGTGCATGTAGTGGGGGATATGTCCGAGCTAATGCTAGGAAAAACTCCACCTATTAAATATGGCGACCCAGGAAACCCTACCATCACAGTTAAAATTGAACAGACATCTATTTCGCATGTACTAGTTGATTTTGGGGCAACAATTAACATCATGCCAATAGAAAATATGCAGTTGCTGCAACTCTGAACAAAAATCCGACCTACTCCTACTGTTCTAGAATTATTTGATCACTCTACCATCAGACCATAAGGATTAATCGATTATTTAGTTATTTCAGTAGACTCATGGGAGTATCCTATTGATTTTGTCGTGTTGCGGCCCAAATTCAGTCTGGGAGGCCATCCTCTAATTCTAGGATGACCATGGTTAGCCACAGCTGACACCTTCATAGGTTGTCGATATGGTTCTATGACCATCTCTAATGGTTATGACACAAAAAAACTTACCCTGTATCCTCATTCTATACCCAGTGCAGAACCTGAAAACTCTCTATGGATGGACACTGAGGCTGAAAGTGCTCTGCCTATGCTAACAATATGAAAGGCCTTGGGTTTCAAGGACAATACAGAGGATGAGTGAATCAAATATTTTATTTGTGACCCCTCTGTTATTACACAACACACGCACCACCAATTGATCAAAGTCTTTGACCCTATTGCCCAGGAAGAAATGAACTCGAAAATGTTCTCAGAAACCGCTGACAATCAGAGTGATTCAACTGTAACAAGATTCGCTATAACAACAAATGTTGTAAAAATAGATGATGAAACAGAAACAACTAACTTATTTCCTAGAGTCAGTTCTAAGAGCATCGCTATAGAAATCGAACTTGGAAAAACCTTGAACATCAGTCCCGATCTCTCCAAAACTGAAACTCGCTGACTGATGAATTTACTGACTGAACATAAAGAAGCATTTGCATGGGATTAGATGGATATGAAAGGCATTCCCTATGAAATATGCACCCACCATATATACATCAAATAATAATTATGACCCATTTGCCAACCGCAAAGGGGGATGAACCCAAACCTTAAAGAAATTGTTAAGGAAGAACTTCAGAAACCCCTCAATGTCATATTCATCTATCCTATATTAGACAGCGAGTGGGTATCACTGTTATTTATTGTGCCTAAAAATAATGGTAAGTGGAGAGTGTGTGTGGACTATAGAGCCCTGAATAAGGCAACGCAGAAGGATTATTTCCCTATGCCATTTATTGATCAGGTTTTAGATAATTTAGCCAGAAAAAAATTCTTTTATTTCCTAGATGGATTTAGTGGCTATAACCAAATATAAATTGCTCCACAGGACCAAGATAAAACCACCTTTACCAGCCCTTGGGGTACATTTTCCTACAAGGTTCTCCCATTTGGCTTGTGTAATGCACCAACTACCTTCCAGAGAGATGTGATTGGTATTTTCTCTGATATGGTGAATGACTATATGGAAATATTCATGGATGGCTTTACACCTTATGGGACTAATTTCAAAGACGCTTTGTCTAATATGGAAAAATTGCTCAAAATATGTAAATCATCTCATATTTCTTTAAGTATAGAAAAGTTCCATATGATGATGTGGGAAGGGGTAGTGCTGGGACACTTCATCTCTTATGCAAGGATTCAGGTAGATCTAGCCAAAATCCAGGTAATTTTGGACATTCCAACTCCATCAACTCAGAAAGAGATAAGAAGGTTTTTAGGGCACACCGGGAATTACAGGAGATTCATTCAAAATTTCTCTAAACTTGCCTCTCCATTGTTTTTCTTACTAACAAAAGATGTTAACTTTCGTTGGAATGACGACTGTGAATTGTCCTTTATAGATTTTAAATAGAGATTGTCTACAGCTCCCATCTTGAGAGGGCCCAATTGGGCTCTGCCTTTTCACATTTCTTCAGATGCCTCAGAAACTGCAATTGGTGCAGTACTAGGGAAACAGGAGGACAAGGAAACCTATGCTATCTACTATATCAGCAAGAACATGGGTCCTATTGAGTTAAATTACACAGTTACTGAAAGATAATTCTTGGCAGTAGTATATGAAATCAATAAATTCAGGCATTATGTAACTAGGTACCCAACTTTTATTCATACTGATCATACAACCATTAAATATCTAATGAATAAACCTATTACTAATGCCTGAGTGACAAGATGGTTGTTACTACTACAAGAATTTGACATCACTATAGTGGATAGACCAGGAAAAGAAAACATGGTTTTTGATTTTCTCTCAAGATTACATATAAATGATGATAATTCCCCTATAGATGATTCCTTTCCTGATGAACATTTGTTTGCAGTATCTGCTCACTCACCTTGGTATGCAGACATTGCTAATTATTTGGTTGCAGGGAAGGTACCTCCACATCTATCTCCTCAAGAAAGAAGGAAAATTATTCAAAAGAGTGCTAGGTACAGTTGGATAGGAGGATACCTCTTCTACACAGGCCTGGACCAAGAAATCAGGAGATGTGTGAGGGATGATG
>JASDQU010360504.1:0-11795 GCA_032191745.1 Picea mariana | reverse complement strand
AGAAATTGGAAGGTTCATATACAATTAGCAAGTTTAGGAAAAATGGTTGAATTAATATACATGGATAATTCCCCCTTTGACCCCCTCTTGGCCATTATCCTAGACACTTCCCCCTATTGTCCTATACATGTCCCCTTAGCAGCTGCCATCACATTTTATTATTAAAACATAGAGACACAATTCACATATTACATTGTTTTGGTTGTAGCCACACATTATATCTACATGAGGATTACTTAAACTAGGTATTATAGAGGGGATGTTACACCCATAATTATTTCACTTATAACATTCAATATTGTAATCAAGTAGGGGAGAAAATGAATTGTAGTTACCCATGAGAACTTCTAGTTTTGTTTCTCACATAATCATTCTTTGAGGTATTATAAGAACCTATATTTCTATCTCTCACATGATCACTTCTTGCATAAGTTCTACAATATGTTGTTTTATGACCAAAATTATTGCAAGAAAAACAATAGCCAAGAAAGAGATTTCGGTACCGGGTTGTGAAAGGCCTTCTTGGTGGAACAACTCTTATGAACTCATTCTTGTTGTTCTTGTGAGAAGAATCAGGTTTTTATTGGTCATAATTTCCTTTCTTATTGTTGCTTTCATTGTTGATGGAACCTTTGTGAATATTAGCATAGATTTTAAGCTTTTCTTCATTTTCCTTTTTTGATGGCTTTATGACAATTAGTGCTTGCATCTCCCTCAGGGGTGTTTTATTTTTCATCGTATCCAAGACCTATATTGACGAATGGTGACCTTTGGTAACTGAGGATATTATCAAATATTTCAATACTCTTTCTAGACTTCCAATTTCTACTCAATTGATCAATTGTTTTCTCTAGTTCCTTTCCTATGGAAACGATTTCAAACTCTAGCTTCTCATAATTTTCTTCATTTTCTTTCAATTGGATTCTCACCAATTCTTCTACCCTTTTTTCCTCTTCTAGTTGAGTCTTCAGGATGATAATTCTTTTTTTTCTATTTCATCAAGGTCATGATCCTTATTTTCATATTTATGGAATTTCTCTTTTTTATTTTTATTCTTTCCCATGAGTCTGTCTATTTCTTCTAAGGCGCTAATGAGTTCTGATTCAAGATTCACTTCCCCATCAATATCTTCTTCTTTTGAATCTAATTTTTCTTTCTGATTATCTGGATTTTCTGTATCAGTAGACTTTGTATCTATGGACATGAAGAGGAATTCTCCTTTTTCAATATCAAAAACATATCCATCACTTTCTTCAGACAAGCTATTGTCCTCTCTAGAGTAAAAGCTCTTATTATTAGTATACTTTCCTCTTTTGTGTTTATAGGGTTTGTTTTTATTGTTATGTTCTTCTTCATCATTATTGTCTTCCCTTTTTTCATATGGAAATTTAGCAAGAAAATGTCCTACTCTACAACAATTAAAACATTTGAAGGGTAGCTTTCCTTTGTATTTGTTGGATCCTCTTTTTAGATTTCTCATGAATTGTGTTTCTTTTGTATCTAATTCATGGCTGGAATAATCACAGGATTTGTGTCATTTTGTCTTCTTTGATTCTTTGAATGTTTCTTCCTTTTGTGTTGGCTTTTCTTTTTCTATCCTCATCTCATATGCAATGAGAAACCCATGTAGATCATCCATCGTCGGTTTCTATAGATCCTTCATTTCTTCAATGGCAAATACCTTGGCATCAAATATTAAGGGGAGTGACCTTAGAACCTTTTACACAATCATTGGTTCTTCAATCTTATCACCAAGTCCTCTCATGGTATAGACGATTTCATCCACATGAAGAACATAGGCTACAACATTTTCTTGGTATTTCATTTTCAAACTCTTAAACTGTCTTCTATGAGTTTGAGGTTTTTCCTTCTTCACATTGTCACCACCTTTATAGATGTTTTGAAGTTTGTCTCAATTGTATTTGTTGATTCACAATGCATCACCTTGACAAATATTGATTCTAATAAACCGCACAATATGGCATTCATGGATTTTGCATTATTTTCACTAGGCTTCTTCACTGTCGCATTTGTTGGTGGAGTTATTGGGTTGTATAACCAGTCACAATTGATTTCCAAATGTCAAACCCAAGGGCCATTAAATATGTCTGCATCCTTATGCTCCATAATGCATAGTTTGTTTTGTAAAACAACAAAGCCCTATTTGTCGAGAAACCTTCTTGATTGACCATGTGTGCTCCTGAGATCTACCTTCCAAAGGTTAGATTGTTTCCAAAGGAACCTACTCTGAAACCAATTGTTGGCCCACATATTTTATGTTAAACCAAAAGGTTGATCTATTATTTTCTGATACAACCATCAGAGTTAATAGATCCATGGGAGGATATTAAACCATGTCACAAGTATCGAAGGAGGTGTTGACCACCAAGTCAATAAGATCGTGTTTCTCTTATTTTGTTTAATGTGTTGCTATGAGTGTGTTAATGGTGATAGTTAAGAATGGAAAGAAGAAAATATTGTGTATGAATTATTGTTATTCATGGCTATTCTTAATATGGTTCTTGTAGTTGAATTCATGGCTAAAATAAAGAATTTTCCATTATAGATATGTTAGCTTCACTGAAAAATTCATTTTCCTATCAATACTCCACATTTCAATGGATGGTTGGTTCTTTTAATGGTGGGAGAATTCAATATTTTTTGTAGATTTGTAGATTTACGTAATAATTTCATTCTTCCTTAGCAAATAAAGGTTTCAAATAGCCCTTTATTCACCACCATTCATTTTTTTCTGAGATTATAGATCTATGGCTTCCATCACTAAGTTGTTGCATAAATATGGCTAGTTTCTAATTTTATTGTCAATCTTATTTACTATTCAGAGAAGACACAACAAGTTCTTCACTTTCCCATGGTTACACACAGGTCATACCCAACAATTGGAAGAGGCATGTGAGGTCGTCTGCATTCCTGGAGAAATATTGAGGACATACAGGTCTATATAGGTCATATTCATCTCTTCCTTCAACATGGTGTGTTGGAATATGTTTTCTAAGGTGTGAATATTGGGTTATATGGATGATTGGTTGTAATGCTCTCCTTCCCATTGTTTTCACATAGTATGCTTCAATATATGTGGGTTTGACTTTAAACAAGGTAGTTGGAATTTAGTGAAGCTTCTATGTGAATGTTTCATGGTGATACATGGTTTAATTAGATCAACCACTTCTTGTATTTAATGGGTGACCATCCCTCACATGGTTCACATAAGAATCCATTTCTCACACGGTTTAATTAGCTACCATCTCATTCATGTATTAATTCATTTCATTTTTTTAAATGTTTTCCATTTTCTATATATGTGGTTTATACAATAGCCAACCCATATATGTTTTAAATGAATGGCTTGAAGTGGAGTTTGGTGTAAATCATAAGAAATCTTGGGTTAGAGTCTAACACATCCATATTAATGCTCATGTAATGTAGAAAGAGAAGGGAAGTATTTTTATCTTTATCATTACAAGCAATTGTACTTATGTATATTGGTTCATTTCCAGTAAAGAAATCTATAAGTTGAAGAAGAGATCTCTCCTTAATCTTGTTGGCTAATTGCACAATATACATTATTGTTCCCTTATTGAAGTCATCAGAATGGAAGTGTTCAAAATGCATTAGACACAAAATATTTTCATTGAATGATACATTGATGCCCATTATTAGTGTTGGAGCAATTTATTCGATCAATTTGTGCAAGTTGTTTGGTCATACAAGAAAGCAATTGGATCCATGAATATAGGTTTGTAATAGAGTGGGTCATTTCTAAACAAAAGCATAAGTATTGGCTTCACATATTCAACAAGTAGAGTTCATGTTAATTTCTTTGTGTTGTATTAGCATTGAAATTCACTAAAACCAATAGCGTTAAAATAACTCACCTCATGTAGAAGTAGTATTGGTGGATGGTGTTTAACCACAATAGGGTTCAACAAAAGATGGCATCATTGGCTAGGTGGTGTTGCCCCAAGCATTCGACATTTGGGACAGGCCTACCATTCACCAATAAAGCCACTAAATTATGGACTGAATACAGAAAAAAAACCATGACAATATCTCAGCTTTGATCACCTTAATAGATTCAATTTAGTTGGATATTCACGGGTAAAGAAGTTGCACCAAAGACAAAGTCTCAACAACAAAGTATTTTAATTTCAAATTTCTAGTTATTTTTGTCATTGCCTTGAAGTGTACAGGTTAAACCAGAGAGTAATCCATCTCACCAATATTGAATAGTGTTGCAGAGTAGTTTTTCACCCAGACTCACATCAAGAACAAAGGCTTACTAGTCATTATGAAGATAGAGTTCTCTACATAAGACTAAGAAGAGAGATATGAAGTTAATTATGTAGAGGATCCACATTGGTGAAGTGAGTGGACTATAAATCCCTCATGTACATATCAAGAAGCTCAAAGAAATCGAATCAGTAACCTAATGAAGACTAAACTCTACCAACACCAATCAATATACCCACCAGAAGTCATAATTATACAAGGTGAACTACTTTTATGTCGATAAAACTAACTAAATAGTTGAGCTAAATTAGTTAATCTAATTAAAAGAATGAAAAACCAAAGGTTGTGATGTAGCATCCTCATTATGATCCCCATTTTAATTAATGCTTAATGTAGATATAATGTGTGGCTACAGCCAAGCATTGTATATGCGAATTGTATTTTTTATTTTAATAATAAAATGTGATGCCAATTGTCGGGGTATATCAACAGAGATGGGGGATGAATTAATCCACAAGAGAGGGGAGGGTCTAGGAGAATGTCTAAGAGAGGGGTCCAAGGGAGAATTACCCATGTCTATTAATTCCACCCACATTCCTGAATTTTTATTATCACTATGCATTAAACTCTATTTTTTTATTGAGTGTCCCCAAAGCCAATGATTGAATGCATGTAAGAGGGTGGGTGTGAGAAGTCACACCCCATATTTATTGGGAGCATGGGGGTTGAGTACAATCAACTTGGGGAAGTGTGTGAGTCAATCAAGTATGCCAAAGAGAGGAAATTTGTATGGGAAGTTACAACAGTTTTGGACAGAAAATGTTTTTGATGAACAACAAATAGAGAGAAGAAAATAAGAGATTGGAGCTGGAGCAACCATGGAGGATGAATTTTGGAGCATTTTGGAGCATTTTTGAAGCATAATTGGATAAAAATTGAAGAGTCTAGTTGTCAGGTCTGAAGAGTGAATTCTTGTGTGAGTTTCATTGTAACAACAAGTGTTTGTTGATGTTTTTGGTAGTTTTTCTAGCAATGAGCTCCCTTGATTTTCCCAGCAAAGAGATTCTTGGTTACCTGTGCTCAAGAGAACCTGATAGGAAAATGGGACACCAAAGGGAATGATATCAATGAAGGGTTACATTCCTTGGGTTGGGAAGGTCGAGAGGAAGAGAGCTGGTGGAAAATCAAGATAGTTATAAGAGAATACCAATGGGTTGTGGGTCTTCTGAGCTGTGAGTGGGCAGTGAGAGACCACCCTCTTTTGTGGATTTCTAGCCCCAACTCGGGGGTGACTTGCTGTTGAGATTTGGAACAACAAGTCTATGGTTGGGTGGAACATCTGTTCCAAGTAGTTGGTTGCACAATTGAATTAAAAGATAAGTGTTTTATCTTTTTTCAAAGTAATTTTATGTGTTTAATGGTTGTGCTTTTACTTTGTGTATGAGAATGGTTTTACATGTTGTTGTGTGATTTATTAGCTACATTCATGCTTGTTTTAAAATTTTGTATATGCATTTACTAAATGGTATCAAAAGATAGTTAAATTTGTTTTTTTAGTTGATAAGCTACTGGAAATCAGTTTGCATAAAATTTTGTTTTTTATGAGTATTCCACATGTAATGGACCTCAGTTGGGTTTGGGAACATTACATTATGGTATCAGAGCCTCTGGTTCAACACTAGGCTTGTATGGGCCGGGATGAATGTGAATTGGGTAGATTCACTGTTACAGATTTTAGCCTGTGCGAATTTGGGGAAAACATGGAAAACAATGAAAACTCATAGTGAAATCCCCAAATTCATGAACAAATTCAGCTTGGATTTGCCTCGTAGCCATCAAAGAGAGGTTTAATGGAATCAATCTGCAAAGTTGTAGAGATAAATTAAACTCAGAAGTTCAAAATTTGAGTTTTAGTGGTCATTTTAGCATTGGGAAGAGTTTGATGAATTGATGAATGAGATCAAGTTTGATCTCGAGATCAATGACCCCAATTCATTTTAATAAATTAAAAAAATTATAAGGTTTTCAAAGTTTTGAAAAAGGGATCAGATCAATGGCCATGATCTATTTTTAGTGTTTGCAAAGGAAGAGAATCGATAGTATGGATTCATTTTCGACCGTTGGAGAGTTGGAGTCAATCGATGGTTGGGATTTGCTTTCGGAGCTTGGAAAATAGAGCAAATTGGTGGCTGAGACTCGTCGATATAGTTGGGAAAAGTTTGATGGATCAATGACCGAGATCGTTTTGAATGATAGATTGATGGTCCAAATTCATCTGGTATTTAGTCAAAATTTCTAAGTGTTGGAGTTCCCCAAAAGAATTCCCCGGTGGTCGATGGTCAGATCGACGAGTTTGGAAAAGAGAGTGGTTCGGCCAAATGGAATCTTCTATCGTCGATGGATGATGCTTGGGGGTCGACAAAATTAGTGGGATGTTTAATTCTTCCAAGAGAAGTGGTTGATCATCGATGAAAGGAAAGAGAAGGGTTATGTGTCATGCCACGTCAACCAAGTTGATGTCTCGTGATGATGTGTTATGCCATGTCATCATCTACGTGTTATTCCACGTCGGTTTAGTTACCACATTAGCGAAGAGATGGTCGATCGTTGATGGTTAGGGTTTGGGAAGACTTGTGGGTAGGTGGTTGTCAAGGAAATTCTCAAATGGTCGATCACCAATGGTAGGGGTTCAACGATATTTTTGGGAAATATTGGTTTTCCCATAGAAATGATCGATGGTCGATGGTAGATGATAAGGCACTGAGGAGATTGGTGAGCAAGTTTGGTTTACAAAAAATTATCTTTGATTGTCAATGTAGTGTCGAAAATCAACCGTCCAGATTGTTTTAAGTTGCCAATCGACAAGAAAAATTGACTTGTGGAGTTCAAAAAGGATTGGCGGATCAACAAATCATATTTAACCTGATTTGAGATCAACGAATCGGATTTAAAGGCTATTATATTGGTAAAACGATAAGTTTTTCTATGAAAATTTCATATTTTTTAAGGTCTTAAATTTGCAGGGCGATTTTGAGGCCCTAAACAACAATTTTAGGCAATCAAAATCCACAAGAAGAGAGCATACTATTATGTCTTTGTAGCTTAAATGAAATAACTTGGAGAGATCTATTCAATGAGATACTTTGGGCACAAAACAAAGCGTGTATGATAAAGTTACAACTGAAACAATTAAGGTAAAATTCCAGCACCATTTTACTTCCAGAGGGCATAACTCCTTGCTAAAAAGTTTGTTTGGGAACATGAGAAGTATATGGAAAGATTATGAACCATAGAAGCCTTCCATGGAGCCAAATTTGGAATCTAAGTATGTAAAAATGTGCAATAAGAGAAAGAAGACACATGTAGCATACAAGATAAATTGGGAAAAACAGACTAAACTTCTTTGGACCATAACTTTTAGCTCGAAGCTCATATTTGAGCAAACAAATAGTCGTTGGAAAGGTATTGAGGAGGAGAAGACACCTACTCACCTAGAATTTTGAATTGGGTGCTAAAATTTTATCAGAGAGTCATATTTTGAATTGGTGCATTGTGTTCTTCGTAAATTGATATGAAGAATAACATGTCTTTTAATTAATGAGATGTTTTATGTTATGCATGTTCTAAAAATAATCATTACATGTAAATTTCTTGCAGAATTAGAGGTACATGAAAACAACTTTGGTTCTTATATGAGTACTAGAGTTATGGAATATGCCCAAAGATCTTACAACCATGAGGAAGAGATCATAGGTCTATTTGTCATCATGGGAAATGTTGAGACATAGTCAAATGGAAGAAGAGGCAGGAAGGAGCCTCTAACTATGATAAACCTGCATAGAGAAGTGAAAAGATATAAGGAAGATAATGAAAGGATTATGAAGGCTCAGGAGGAGATACTTCAGAGTTTGAATATGTTTCATAAGCAATTTAACAAAGACTCTTCCACCAAGCAAGCAACTAGTGTTAGAAAAATGATAGCATCCATATCCAAAAGAAAAAAGGATGATCATGGGATTGATAGGTAATCAAGTAGCATGAGTAGGCACCATCATTCTCCAAGGAAATCCACCATAATAAATGTTAGGAGGAAAATCTCTCTATGGCTAGGGTGAACCACAATAGACAAGTATGACTATATAAATCGACTCAATTCCAGCATATGCTATATAAACTAATGTGCAAAAGAGGCAAGAAAGAGGCATAACTCATCCAAACGTTTGATGATGTCCACAGTTGAGCACTTCGACCCAAAGATTTGTACATGCAACAAGTTCTCAACAAACAAGCATAGCAAGCATATAGTGATAATAGAAAATGTTAGCACATTAGATAGCATAATCCATTAATATACAAAAAAAACATGCCCATGGATCATAATACATATATTTGCAAGATATCAATTGGATGGGAAAGGAGTATTTCTATTAATAAATGATCATCATAAGTGAAACTATTACAGACTTTCGTGTAGGCACGGTTCAGAACCAAGAAACTGAGTTCCTTCCAATTGGGCCCCCACCACTTCAATCCTCCACCAACGACAAGCTCATATAAGGGAGACAAAGAGGTTCTCCATTAAATAAGGGAAGATCTTGGGGGATGAACACTGAGTTCAGACTTAAAGGACAAAGAGATGCAGACTCAATATGAAGTAAATAATTTCTCTAGAGTAACTTTGCTCTCAAAGTTGAATTCTCTCCTCTTTTCCATAGCTTGGAATTGGCTTCTTTATAGCCTTCAAAATGCAACTGAAGGGCTGAGTTGGAATGTTTCCATTATATGGAAGGACAAGGATCAGAGATCTCCTATCGTGACATGGAAACCCGACATTTAATTTTGATTTTATGGCACAAATATCGATGTATGCAGGTTGTAGTGGAGCAACCTGCATATACGCTTGCTATATAGCTTGCAAGGTGTGTACAAGTGGAAAAATTGACATTTTTAGCTCTGGATTTTATCATCAGAGAAAGTAAGTCTACATGGGGGAAGGGAATAAGGCCCTCTCTGCAAGAATGCATAGGGTGAGACAGATATTTCTCTAACAAATGCCCCCTAATGTGTGAGGTTAGAGGAGTATATGTGATGGTCGAAATACATTATAAATAACCTAGAAGTGGATTGGTAGAGAACCATATGGATGAACTCAATTGCTCATTATATTCTGTACTGACTTTGCATACATGGCTGCCAAAAATACACTGCAGATCCATGTGGAAATATACCAAACAAGTGTTCGCGGTCATGAATAGGAAAATATGAATGCAGTTACATGCCAATAGCTGTCATAGTCATGAACAAGGCCAAAAAGTACCAGTCTCAAAACCAATCTGAATATGTTTGTATAGCATGGAGTGCAATTTGATCTCCTATAATCACTGAAGTCATATAGGTACTGGACCAATGAAAAGGAAGCAACAACTCAGGAAAGCTGCGGCCACATAGTGATGTCTTCAAGTCTTCTACATAATTTGCCAAAGGTGCAAGTCTACGTCATGTGAATAAAGGAGTTGAGTTAGAACATGATGAGACATCGTTTGATTACCGGTCATTGATGTATATCGTTAACAAACGCGAGACAACCTATCGATAATGAAATTAGGTATCAAGGAACCGAGTACATTCTTACAAGTGTGAATAGAGGAGTCTATGTCGAACACCTGAAGAATCCATCGATCAGGAGACATTGTTGTATTCCCAACTATCGATGGTGAGAGAGCATGCCACTGATGATTGAAAGCCTCAAGGTACTCATAAAAATCTAGGTCCTGTTTCTAGAATAAATGGGTTGATGTCGATGGAAAGATACCTACTGAAAGGAGAGCATTAAGGCATCTCTCATCATTCAACATGAGGTACAAAGTAGGAGCTTCATGATTTGGTGGAAATCGGATGAAGAACAAGTTCAAAAACCAACGACCCTATGCGTCTTTCGTGTGTGCCAAGTGCAAGTGGTACATGAAAAATACCCTCTAAATAGCATCCAATGATGAAAATTGTTGACAAAGGTGAGGAAACCACCAATAAGGCTAATGGCATCCAATACACTGCATGAATCCCAATGTGTGAATAGATGTCTTGCCAGTGAACACAAGGGAAACCACCCAATCAATGACCAATAATGAAATGTTGATTGTTGGTCTCAAGGTTACATGCCAATGATGAAAGTAGGGCCAGGGTGCATGATAGGACTAAAGTATCATGTGATTCTGAGACAATTGAGGGTATGGACGACATGCAAAGTCAAGAGTTCTAAGAAGTGGCCGACACAGGTTGATATACTTCCTTTGAACAAGAGCATGATACATATGTTGGACTTTGGCAACAAAGACCCAATGATAAATCATGAGATAAAATCATGAGGTGCTGGAGGCATCTATGAAGTTCTCTGTAGGGATTGGAAGAGTAACCAGTCGGTAGAGAAGACTCTGTAACGAGCTCATCTTCCTAAGGCCATGCTAAACCCAAAATTATGATGAATGGACTCAAATAATTGTGTGCTTTGTTCAAAGGCGACACGACTGCTGTTGATACAAGATAATACTCCCTTCCCTCCCGTCTTTTTTTTGTTTTTTTATAACAAATGAATGTTATGATACAAAGGAGGAAATGAGTGTCACAAGTAAGAAAAACTACTTCCAGCAATGGAACATACCTATGCTCAATGCAGGGAAGTGCATGCGGGAGATGGACACTTGGGGGAATGTTTCCTCCTAGGTATAGGGTGCCAAATTGCGAAGGATATAAACAAGGCTCTACTTGGTTGAGGATGCAAAAATGATGACGCAAACGGTTTATAACGCAAAGCGAGAACCGACTATAGGCTCAATACTGCAAGCAAGGGCATGAGATGCAATCACAACTTAATGCCAAAAAATGTCCTTTTTTATATATTTAGTCTACTTGGTGTGAAAAGGGGATAACCTTGTGCCAAATAAATGTCTTTTCAAAACCAATTTTACGAGTGTGAAAGAGACAAGTTCACTCAGCAATATTTTCACTTTTTGGTAATGAGTCGGAAAAGAGCTTAACTAAGACTCATGACCTTTCAAATCCAATTTAACGAGTGTGAAAGGGAAAAATCACATGGAGAGCTTTTCACTTTTTGATAACGAATTGGAAAAGAGCTTAAATTAAACTCGTGTGGGAGATTTTAGGCGACAAGTCATGGGGGAAGCCAAGGCTCTCGTGCAGAGCTTCTGTGGAATGTGAGTATCTTACGAATAGCCGACATAAGATTGGGAAAACCCAGAGCTCACCAAGTCAGGGAGGATAAAGTGCTAGCAGAGGTTACCTTCTCCATGATATATTGGATAATATCTCTTACTCAAAAGTACATAGGAGGAGGCATTGGATACCCCACAAGACCATCCCATTCGAAGGGAACCTTTCCAAGACTTGGAGGGAGAGTACTCGGGGAGAGTAAAAATCTCTCTTTCTTAGAAGGTGCAGTACTAGAAATGATAATTGTTAGGATATTTAGACACTTAGGAGTTAGTTAAGATCTACTTGGTCTAATATGTCGTTAGGTAAAAGTGTGT
>JASDQU010360503.1:0-11172 GCA_032191745.1 Picea mariana | reverse complement strand
TTCTTTTCGTCTTTAGTTTTTTAGGTTTTTCTTCAATGGTTTTTTCTCATATAAATTTGTTTTTTAAATGTTTTTTGTTTTTCAAATTTCAATTCTGTTTGTTTTCTTATTTTTTTTAGTTTTTAATTGATCCAAAAAAAAATGAATTATATTTTTTTGCTAAATATTTAAAAATAGTGTTATTTAACTACAATTATTTTCTATATATTGAATCAAGGTCAAATAAATGTGTTAAAAATGATATTTTCCACTATATTTAAAATGTATGGAACCATAACTTAATTAAGGACACATAATTATATGAAAAATCTTAATTAAAAAATAAATAAATGGTGTACAACATTTTTAACATTGGATGAAGCATGGAAATATGATTAAAAACACCATTGAATAAAAAAAATAAAAAATAAAAAAGTTTGAAAATAGATGAAAAAACATCGTTGAGTAAAAAAAAAAATTTGAACAATTTGAAAATAAATGAAAAAACGAGCATTTAAAAAACAAAGTGGAAAACTTATGTACCAAAAAATTTAAAATATCAAAAAAACACCTAAAAAGGGAGGGGGTGCTACAAGTAGCACCATTTTTAAAAACGGGGTAAAAAACTTGACACCCAAAAAAACGAGAACTTTGTAGAGTTCTCATTAAGTTGGTAACTATGATTCAAGCAATCATTAGCTTATGCCTTGTTAGTCTTTGATACTACAATTGGCATTTTTTCCATTGCATATTGCTAATTTAGGGTTGTTTACTTATTGTTAGTTTTTGGGGTAGCTCGGACAGGTATTTCTACATTGGCAGTGCCTAGCATGTGGAAGTGTCTGAGCGACACTCTCTCGACAGTAACTTTATAAAGTGTTTTTTATATTTAATGACTTAAAGTGACATTTTATAAAGTTTAGTGACTTAAGTGATTTGAGTCATCTCAACAAGAGATTAAGTCACATTCGTTGATCTCAAAAGATCAAGATCAGATCTTGATCGTTGATCACTTTGGAGATAGGGTTTTAGTCATTAGAAGATTATAAAAGCAGATCTAAGGAGAGTGTGAGGCACACAATGAGTGCATAGGAGCAAGAGGGAGTTCTCAATTTTGATGATGTTTGTTTTGTACCTGGATTAACTACGAATCTCCTTTCAGTCTCAACTATTACAGATATGAAACGCATAGTTCAGTTTAACGATCAGCAGTGCACCATAAAAGATTGCAAGCAAGAACCTCACGGTTTTTGGCCAAAGGAGTGTGTGAAGGAAGCCTCTATAGGCTCCTCGCTGATACTACAAAAAATGAGTCTTTAATGCATGATACTCGCAAGTTGTGAAAGCTATGGCACGAGCGTCTTGGTTGCTTGCACTAAGGAGCTCTTCCCAGATTTCAAGATCGAGTAGATCAATGTGTGCAAAGGATGTTCGCTTGGTAAGCATTCTAAGACTGTTTTTCCATCCAGTGAATAGAGATCAAGAGGGAGTTTTGAGTTGATACACTCCAATGTATGTGGCCCTATGTTGTCCTCTTTATTGAAAGGTAATTTGTATTATATTTCTTGCACTGATGATTCCTCTTGAAAATCTTGGATTTATTTTATGAAAACTCAAGATGAAGTATTCAATAAATTCAGTGAATTCAAAGCCTTGGTTGAAAATCAAACAGGGAAGAGGATCGAGATGCTTCGATCTACTAATGGAGAAGAGTACACCTCCAAGGAGTTTGATGTTTTTGCAGGGATGCAATGATTAAGAGGCAGCTTACAATATTGTTAAGTTTCTCTAGAATTCGGAGCCTAGTTGCAGATTTAGACAAGTAAAAAGTAGAATTGAACTTCTTAACTTAAAAATCTTAACATGCTGATTTTCTTAACATTATAACGCAATGGAAATAAATAGATAAAGACACAAGCATTCACTTATAGAAAGCACAGTGATTTTTTGGTCAAATGACCCCGGAAAAACCCAACTGGGAAAACCAGTCTTTTGCTTGTGATTTTTATTATTTCAAGAAAGAGGGCAAACTCAGAAATTTTACACCTATTGTTCTGAAACTTGTTTGAGGCAAAATCTTTGCCTTCAGCAATCTTACAACCTTCTCCCTCACCCAAACTTCTCACATCCTGGTTGTTGGTGCACCGTGTTATCCACTAGTTTGCACAAGCTGGATTTCCTGAAGAGGCGCCAAAGAATGAGCAATCAATGCTCATATGATAGAGTTCAGAGTTCAGTCGGTCTTGCAAAAGACCCATTTTTTCCATATTTCCACCATTGTAATAAATGTCCTAAGTATGAGATATTGTAAAAGGCTATAGGCCACCTATGACTAGGAGTGAACACATACTTTGGAGTGTTTTTTTCTACTTGTTAATTATTTTTTTCACTTGCCTCTGTGAGAAGAAAAAATAATTTCTAAGTTTTTTCACTCAGATGACTTAGCTCCAAAGCCGGAGTATGTGTTGGCAAGCAGGTTTTGGCATGGAAAATCCAATGTCTAGTGTCTGAATGTATATAAGCTCATACTAGGACATAGTGTCTGAATCATTTGGAAATTGTGGCTAGGTTTGATAAGCTCATACTAGGACATAGTGTCTGAATCATTTGGAAATTGTGGCTAGGTTTGATAGGTTTTTTTTAAGTTTTCAGTGAATTAATTAAATTCCCGCAAAAATGGAATTTATTAATTCCGAGTCAATAAATGTAAAAAATATGGCATCACATGTTGTCAGATGCCATATTTACAGTCGTTTTCCAGTCCAGAGTATCATGTAAACCCCTATTTCCTATCTTTCGAGACTAAAAAGTGATTATTATCACTAAAAAATCAATTTTACTCAAAATTTACGAAAAATGGGTAATTTAATTAATCTCCTAAATTTTAGGAGAACTAGGGAACATGTTTTAGACATGTTTTTTGTATGTCCCCAGTTGACTGAGGCCTAAAGGGGAGTTAGCTAAGGAGAAGTCAACTTGATTGAGATGACATGGAGTGGGAGGAGATCCCAATGAGGGAACGCGACTCCCTCTCCTAAGTGACGCATTCCCAAACCCTAGCGCATCTCTTAAGGGGCCCATGCATCACTTAACTAACCCATCACTCCCACTCACTCCCACTCCTCACATAACTCATCCTCCACTCCCCTTCCACTCTACATATCCTAACACCTCTCCACTCCACTTCCTATTCACTCCCACGCATCTCCTCTTCACTCCCACACAACTCCCTCATATCCCCACGCATTACCTAAACCCTAAACCTAACCCTAGCGCATGCATTACTTAGGGATTGTCACCTCCCATTCCTATTTAAGAAAGGGTCGACCTCTCCTTTAGCTAGTCGAATCTTGGGCAAGCAAGCATTGTAATATTGTATCTTCTTCTGAAATAATAAAGACTTTGGAGCTACCTTTGGTGTGTGGACTCAAATGTGTGGATGAATGTTGGATACATGAGGTGATGTTATACTAATTTTATGCATAGTATCTTTGCTATTTCCCTAATCATAGGGATATTGTTATCTAGATGGAGTAAGTTGTTTAATTTGTTTATTACCCAATTTACTTGTTGATCTATACTCAAACCTTTCATTGCATGTGTGTTTTTGCTTAAACTAATGTGCTCTTGAAGCTTTTGTGTAGAGAAACACCAAATACAAAAACTTGCAGGTATCAGTGTTGCATGTAATATCAATCTCTTGGAGAGGCAAAGGAGCTCGGTTGCTTCTTCTTTTCTGTCCAAGGAGTTCTTAAGGAAGGCATTCACCCTCTTCTTCACATCAACAAGAACCCCATCGCTCAAATTTCCCAAGCTCAAGCAGAAACTCAAAATCTCGATAAAATTATTTCCCTTTATTTTCTTTCTTGGTTGCATGTTGTTTAGAATAGTGTTAAAGTTCATTTTAAACATCTAAAGGTTGCATGCATTTGTTTTTTAGATCTGATTGCAATTTTGTCAACTTTTAAAGAATAGATCTAGGCAATTTAGGGCATTTTCTTGGTCTTTTCGTCTATAGTTTAGATCAAATTTTATGCTCAGTTTTAACTTCTTATTCAAGTTGTTTAGAGGTTTACTGTTTTCTGTCCTAAAACAGCAAAGAGAAGTCACTAAAAATAGCCAAAGTTAGGTTTGCTTAAAGCCTCAAAAAGCCCTAAAAATTACACTTTTTGCCTTAGAAAATTTTCCTAAAATTTTGATAAATTTTTTATTGTTTAAAACTCTTTCTTAGCACAATCTAACTTGATTTACTTGCTGTTTTCTTGCAGCAATTACAGATTCAAGAGGAGACTTCCTATTTTAGGCAAAATCAAGGCTTTCGGGGCACCCTGGGGGGTTGTGACTTCATCAAAACGAAGTTTCTCATTTCTATCTTTTCTTCTTGTACTCTTCTTAATTATCCAATAATAAGGATCCTTGTTCTTCTAAAGGAGCTAAAAGCTCAAAGAGAACTCTAAGTTCTCCATTGTAATAGTGTAATAAAAGCGGGCCCTTTGTGCCCAGTTTCTTCATCCCCTTAGGGGGATTTGTGTTGTGGGTTTGCTTTGTCCCTTTGAGTTGTGCATGCTTTAGATCTAACAATCAGTTAAACATATCAAACACACTACAACACTCTAACTTCATGCATGTTAAACTAATTCTCAGATTTTCATGCATATTTAGTGTCAAGTAATTTTCTTTCTTCAATTAGTCTTGCAACAACATTTCATTTTCAAGTAATATCTTGTTGATCTCTCTCAAATACAAAGCAGGGTATATAAAATTGTTGCAATTCATTTCTTTCATTTTTTAAGTGTTTTGTGCAAGTGCCTCAAATACAAAGCAAGGTGTGTGATCTATCTGTTTCTTTTTTATCAAGTAATTGAACCTTGCTAGTATAATTAGGACAATCTCTGAGTGGTATTATTCGTCTAAGACCTCCACCCTAGGTGGAGTGTGTCAAGTCAAGGGGTAACTCGCCTCGTTGGACCTACGGCACATCCAGTCGGCAAGTTTTAGATTGGTAAATAGTACAAAAAAGGGGACCAAACACTCTTCACTAATTAATTATAAAATTTACCTTAATAAAATCTTCAATCTACACTGCCCACGACTTCCTTTAAGGCATTGGTTAAAACATACTTTCAATCTTTCTTATGTGAACAGTTTTACTTATGCATGTTATCTAATTTTCTTTATGCTCTTGATTATTGCAGATATTGTATCTTTTGATGTATAAATGTTTCATGAGCTAAATGTTCTTTATGATGATAAATGCTAAGTGGTGAATGATCGAATTTCATTTTCAGCAATAAACTCCTAGAATAAAGTATTTTTCTTTCTTAGTTTAGAAAAGCCTTAGTTTTATTTTTATAGGGACTACCCCCCTTGGCTTCGCTGGGAGTTGGCCTAGACGGAGGAGTTGAGGATCAGGTGACAGCACCTTGACTCGAGACTTGCCCCCAAGGATACACTAAGTGGATTGAAGGTTTCTTCCACGTTACCCCAAGTGTGTATTAGGACGACAATACACCGTACGGCCTGTACGACCCAGGTCGCGCGACCCTCCTGCTAGGTGCACCGTACGAACTGTGCGACCTACTAGCTCAGCCAAGAATGGGATGGTTTCCTTGTTGGTCGCAGAAAATAAATTGGCTAAGCAGAAGATGGAGGTCGTACGGCGCCTTCTCCTCTTGTTGAAGTTGATTTGCTGTTGAAGTTGCTCTCCCTGTTGTAGTTGCTCTCTTCACCAAGTCGTCTTGTGCACAATGAGGCTCCAAAACCCTATTTCTCCCTTAGCAATTCGATTTGGGCCCACTAGTCATCTCAATGGCTGAGATTAGATCTGAATGAAGGGCTCCAATCAAATGCCTTGTTACTATAGGAAAAATTAATTTTTCCTAAGTCATCTAAGTGTAGAAAACAGAATTTAAATTTGGGTCCCTCTTGGTGGGTCCCCCTACCAGATTTGGTGCACCACCAAATCTAGTGAATCCTTCCAACTCTAACTCCAATTCTAACACTCCCTCTTAGAGAGGAAGGTGTTATGCACTACACCAAGTTTCTCTATGAAGTACACAAAGCTTGACCTTTTCAATGCCTTGGTCAAAATATATGTTGTTTACTCCCCTATTGGTAAGTACTAGAGTTTAATCATTCCCTTCTGAACACACTCTGATGTGATGGTACCTGATCTCGATGTGTTTGGAGCGGTCATGAAACACTGGATTTTCAGAGAGCTTAATGCAGCTCTGATTGTCACAGTGTACGGTTGTGGGCTCCAACCCCTAAACAAAAAGTCCTACAAGAAGCTTTCTCAACCAAATAGCCTTGCTGGAAGCCATGTACTCAACCTCAGCTAAGCTCGGTGCAACGGATCTTTGCTTCCAGGTGACCCAATACTGAAAGCACACCCTAAAGTGTTTTACGATCAATGGAACTTCCTGCCCAATCGACATCCGTGAAGCCTTGAAGCTTCACACCAGCTTCACACCATCAACTTGTATGTACCATAAACCATAATCTGTTGTGCCCTGAAGATACGTCACACATGCTTAGCAACAACCCAAAGTAGCCCGGTGGGTTCTGTTATCGCACAATCTGTACTTGCCCAAATCCCAAGGCAAGCGGATGCAAGATTGGCGTAACAGGGAGTGACCTATCACTGTCACCTTAATAGGAAACCCCTTTCCATTTAGGAGTATATCACAGTACCCCAGGGGAGACGTCCCCAGTGACCTAAAGGTTTGAGAAGGCTAAGGTAAAAGGTACAAGAAAGTCCCCCCCCTCTCACAGGTCACTCAAGTCAAAGGTTCTTTGTGTCTTATAGAGATGAAGCAAAAAGGTAAATAAGGTGTACCTGCCCAGAACAAGACAACAAATAGAAAAAGTGGCAACTTCCAAGTACCAAATGATGTTAGTGCTTCATAAGACCGTGAACCTTTGAAAAATAAGTAAGCTGATATAAAATTGCAGCAAAGTAATTACTTACAACAGCAATAAGTATATTGTAACAGCCACAATAATCATGCCTTGAATTTGCTTGAAAAAGACAAGGAAATATAGCTTTGAAATGGCAAAATGATAACTACTTGTCAGAAGCAAAATTGGCAATGTCTAATCAGCTTTTAATGTCACTTTTGAGATAAATTTGTTGTTGTTAGATGGCTGTAGCAATCTTTTACAACAGCAGCAAGTTAGTCAATGAATTAGTCTAGTTTAAGGTTAGTAGAAGTTAGTAAATGATTCAAGAAAGATAGTTTGAGAGTTGTTTTGATCAATCAATCACTATAGTGAGTAGACTAATGCCTTTATTGGATAATGGAGTCTATAGATGACGGTTTTCTCTCGGAATAAATGACACGATGATTATATTTACCTAAGGATAAGAGATGGATGGAAGAGGTGTTGTCTCTTCAAGGCCTCAAGGATAAACTTGCTAGAGTGTAAGCAATTTTAGGCTCTAGCAAAATCACCCTTCCTTAGACTATTGAAAGATACTTGAAGCAACAATTGACTAGATAATGACTTCTAAAGTGCTAGTATTTAGGGCTCTAGAAGTTTACCTAGGTCAAAATCTTCTTAGCAAGGTCTAGCAAATGAAGAGTAAAGAAGTAGCAAATTAAGTCCTTTACCCTTAGGGTTTGTCAAGCAAGCAATTTCATAATCTTTAACATGAATAAGCAAATTTACTATAAACCGTTCAAATAAAAAGAAGAATTGCATATTAACTTACTTCACCAAGAATAATCAAAGCCATAAAACCCTAGAATGCCAAGTAACTTTACCAAGAAATGATCCAAGTTGCAAAAATTAGCCTCCAAGAGAAAGTACGCCTAGAATTTCAGCCAATAAACCCCAAAAAGGGCGCAAATTTCAGACCACACTACTTGTGTGATGAGTGATGATGATAAAATGAGAATCTTTTTTCTCTATTTATACAGTATCAATGACCTTTAATTAAAATTAGTTCATAAAAAGGCCTACATGGCCAAATTACATTGAAAATCCAGTTTTTTACATAAATGAAGGTAATTAAACCCTAAAATCAGCTCCAAGGGTGACGTCGTGCCCTTCTAGGGTGACGTTGAGCCCCTAGGGTAGAACATTAGGCCACACATGGAGAACGTTTGGCCTCCAAAGGCCTTGAATGTTGCCACACGTGCCAACTAGCACACAATTTCCCTCATAAATGCAAACCCTGATTGTGGATGACATCTAGGGTCACAAAGGTGACGTCATGGGCTCCCAAAGGTCAACGATCCAGGTGGAAAGACAAGATCCCCCTAGGTCTAGGTCTGTCGGAGTGTCACTAGTGCAACGCCCTTCTTTCTTCCTGGTGCAAGTCTCTGGTGTCTCTCTGCCCTTGGTTGGGGTCACAGCGTCCATCTGTGGGCTTTCAGCCCCATGGAGGTCTGAGCTAATCATTCCCCCATATGTACCTGTCCACCGGGCAAGGTCTTGCAGCAACAACAAGTACGCCTGCAACAAGTAAGCCCTCCAGGGGTTCATAAGTCACAGGGATCATAGCAATGTCAATCACATCTAATAATCAAATTACCCAAACATGTGCATCAAATGCTCATGACAAATGCTCAAAGACGTTACGCAATTTGACAAGTCAGGTTTGGAGAAGGTCTCTGGATGTCCTATTGGGCTAATCCTCCTTAAGTTTGGGGTGTTTCCCAGGTGAGAGCCAATCTAGGTCATGTAAGTGTGTGTGAAGTGGTATGGGGGTAGTGTTTGGGCATGGGGTGCAATGATAACAGGGAAATGTAGGTCTTACTTGTGGGTGCCTTTGTAGAGGGCGAGTTGCACCTTGTCATAGATGCCATTCTTTCCTAGCCCATTCAATGTCTTTAATTCTTTTTCTTTTATGCTTCATGGGAAAAGTTGAGGGACACTGTCCTGGCTTGGTGACCAGAGGTGACAGCATTACCCACAAGTGTTTCACGGAGATGAGAAGGTTGGCTCGTGATGAGACCCCCTTTCTCTTGGCTATGCCACCAAGAGCCACTACCCTGGTTTGGTGACCAGATAGATGGTAGTGCCATACCGCTATATGCCCATGGTCATAATAGGTCGGCTCATAATGAGACCTCCCATCCACCAACTAATACCTTGAGTGTTTATTTATCTTATGGGTTCCCTTTTCTTACTGAGAAGCTTTTTACTGCTTTCTTGGGAATCCCTAGGCGAAGCATCTCAAAGGTTTCTTTTTCAGCTTTTGACTCTTACCTTACCCTCTTGGCCTTTAACCCCTTCTTCCCACAAGGCAAGGTACAACCCTTCCTAGTGTGGAAAATCCCAATGCCCGAACAAAGGTAGGGGGGAAATCAGAGGAATAAAGATGGAAAGTGGTAAGTATGGAGGGAACGGACGATGACCTTTCATAGACCAACCCAGTGGTAACTCATCCTAAAGGGAGATCAACTTACTAGGGCATCATGTCACCCTTCCAGGTATGAACAAGTTAAAGAGCATAATTTCCAAGCAAACGTTATGAAATGAAGGAGAATTTAATGCAACATATTCAAGTGCTTCAATAATCAGAGTGACACATACCATGATACCCGGACTCATTACCTCATGGAGCAAGACTTAATGCTACTTCAAGACCAGGCTAGTGGGATGCGTACTGTTGCTGCTGATAAATGAGTTGCACTGAAGAAAAGAAGGGCCCTCCGGGTCCATGCTCAAGTCATCCGTCTCTCGACACTCTATGTCTAGGACTTGTGGGCCTCAAGACATGATCTCCTTAGTTATCCCTAAGGTAGGGGATGACAAGTTCTACCATGAACTAGCTCAACTGGTTAACTGCAAAACATATGTCGGGTCGTGTTAGAGATACATCAATGACCCTATGAGTTGCCTATATAAGGTAGCATCGACCCTCTCAGCTCTACTAGAGTCCACCTTCTTCCAATTGGTGACTAAAGGAATGGCCATGGCCCTACAATCCTGCATGTGAAATCTCCTGAGACTCTTCTCTGCATATTTGCCCTGTCCCAAGAAGGTCTCATCATCACCCTGCCAAACCTCCAATCCAAGGAAATAGTGCATCAGCCCTAAATCCTTCATATCAAACTCGCGTGCAAGGTCCTCCTTGCAATCCCGAATCAAGCTATTTGCTCCTGTCAATATCAAGTCATCTACATAGAGCACAAGAATGAGAGGCTACCCCTCAACTACTATGTAGTAGAGGTTTGGATCCGCCTCACTCTTTGTAAATCCCAATCTGAGAAGGTAGTTGTCAATGCAGGCATACCAAGCCCTCAGTGCCTACTTGAGCCCATAAAGAGCTCTCTTCAGCCTGCATACATGTGTGTCTCTGCTGAAGGTCTCAAACCCCTCAGGCTACACCACATAAATCTCCTCCTCAACCACTTTGTTAAGGAAAGCGGTCTTAACGTCCATCTGGTGGGCTTTCCACTCTATTTGTGCTGAGATATCCAATATAACTCTGACAAACGAATACCGCGCAACAGGTGCAAGTGTCTCATCATAGTTGATACCCTCAACCTGTGAGAACCCCTTGGCCACGAATATGGCCTTGCACTTCTCCACACTCCCATCAACCCCCTGTTTGATTTTATAAACCCAACGTCAGCCAACCACAGATTTTCCCTCTGGTTTGGGCACTATCTCCCACATGTCATTGCACATGATAGAGGAATTCTCCTCTGCCATGGCATCTCGCCAAACCTGCTAGGAATTTCCTCCTTATAGGTAGAAGACTCTAATTCTATCAACTCAGTCATAAGTGCCAAACAACCTATATACCTCTGTGGAGGTCTGCTCTGTCTAAATGTAGAGGTGGGAAACTCAACCCTCTCCGGAGCCTCTCTGATCAACTGATCTGGCCACTTGGCTCATCTTCTCCCAGAACTGGGAATCACTAGTTGTGTGGGATCCACATGCTCCTCTCTCTCCTCAATCTTCTCCTCATCATGTTGCTCTGCCTGTCTCACTACTGGTTGAGTATATGTGTGAGGGGCTAGCTGAGCCTCCTACTTGGGAGCTTGTTGCTCCCCATCCTCTGTTGTTGTCTGCTCACACTCCAAGGACTTCCTGAGAGCCCTACCCTCCTCAAACCTGATATCACGCCTGATCACTGTCTTCCTAAGTGTTGGCACATACACCATGTATGCCTTAGTTGTCTCATTGAAGCCCTACAAATATGCCCTTCACTGCAGTGGGCTTCAACTTCTTCCT
>JASDQU010360501.1:0-10009 GCA_032191745.1 Picea mariana | reverse complement strand
TATGTATGATAGAGTCCAAGCCAAGTCCAAGGCTATGGACACTAGTGTCTTTCACTCTGGGTTGATCAGGATGTTGGTGATGGAATAGTTGAAGAAGAGGAAAAATCCTTGGAAACAGTTCATTGTCTCTGCCCATATGCAGCTAGATATAGCCTCTACCTCTCAGTCTAGGATGCAGAGCCCTTTGTCATCTAGTAGTGTTTCCCCAACATGAACAAGCAAGAAGAGAAAAATAAAAACCCACTACTCAAGACAAAGAATCCCTCAAGGAAATTGAAGAAGAAGAGAGGGAGGTTCATCACTCTCCACAAAAAGATTTTTCACCTCCTCCTGCACCTAAATTGGAAGAAGTCCCTTCATCCACCAAAACCACAACCAAGAGGGGAAGGAAGTTGCATTTCCCTTCACCTTCTCCAGCAGCTAAGATGAGAATCAAGAAGCATTTTACTAGATCATCAACACTCAAGGAAGATGTTCAAGTAGGAGTCTTAACCAAGGCTTCAGTTCCAAGGAAAGAGAAAGATAAGGGTAAAGGAATTGAGAAGCCTATTGAGGTGATAGACGGAGCCTCTATTCAGCAGAAAGATAAAGGTAAAGCCACTGAGAAACCTATTGAGGTGATCAACATCAACACTCCACCTAGTAATCCCACTTTCAAAAGATTGATCAGACAACTCAGTGAGGCTAGGAAGGAGGTTGCTCGTTTGAAAGAAGAAAGTTTGACTGTGAGAATCAATATGAAAGAGCTCATGGATATGTACAATGAAACCCTTGATCTGGAAAAAATTTCAGCAAGAAGAGCCACGCCTCTCCATAGGAAATTTAAGATCCTCTACAGGCAAAACAAAAGCTTTTAGTCCCAAAACATAAAGCTCAAGGAGGAATTGCGACATTTTAAGGATGAAATGGCATAGAGGAACTTAAATGTTCTGGTAGAAGCTACAATTGAAAGAGATGAACCATCAGTCAAGAGGAATATCCATGCAAAGGAAAAGATGTTGCTATGACAGAGGGAAGTTCTCCTGCAACAAGGAGGAGTGCTAGATTGATGAAGTAGTTGGGGGATGATAGATCCATTTTTGTGGGTGGTATGTTTTTTCAAGTGTAAGGTGATCAAGGATAGTATAATTTTTCCACCTATACATGCATCTACAGGCTCCTAGTCCATCAGCTAATTTTTTTGTGCTTTTGAAGGATTGGTCTCATCACACAGAAAAAACACAGGCATTTTGTAGCGCCATGGCGCTGCAGAATCGTCTATATAGTATGTTCTGCAATTGTGCTACCTAAGATGCTACAAAATCTCCTATCTAAACTTAACAGTGGCGCTACCGATTCTGCAGAACTGTTTCAACAGTGGCGCTACCGATTCTGCAGAACTGTTTCAACAGTGGCGCTACCGATTCTGCAGAACTGTTTCAACAGTGGCACTACCGAATCTGCAAAACCATTTGATCGATGGCACTACCTAATATGCAGAACCATTTGATGGATGGCGCTTGTTGGCCCTTGGGCATGGAAGTAAGTGAAGATTAAGGCAAAATATATGGAATGTGAACTGCGCGGAAGACACAGTGACTGATATTGGTTCGAAGTGAGCAGAAGAGCATAAAAGATGGAGCAAAGTAAGAGAAAGCAATTCGTTGGACGATGAGATCAAGGATGAAAGATCATAAAGGAAGACAGATTGTGGAAAACTCAGCAAGCGAAAAAATCCACCGTTGGATGCTTTGGATCACCGCGCGAGAAGGAAGGAAAGACAGGTTAGCGAAGCCCTGAAAATGTGGGTCAAGTTGAACTAAGGTTTAGACACCTAGGGTTTTGACACTTAGGTTTTAGCCTAAGGTTGTCAGTGAGTCATTATAATGTATAAATAAGAACCTAGATGATGGAAGACGGTTTGGTGAAGAGTTCCAAGTTTGTTATTGTTATGAGTGATTATTGTAGTGAGAGAGAGAAGCATTGAGCAGTGAGGGAAGTCTGTGTTGTAAGATCTTCAGCTGGGTGTGAAGATCAACCCTGCAACTGGGTGCGCAGGGAGGGAAGACAGAGAGAAGAGACAAAGAGAGAAGATATGCTAGCTAAGAGCACAGATAAGAATTGTATGCTTTTATATTAATATATTATAAAGCACTGTTCTATGGACTGTGTTAGACCTGACAAATAAATGTGCGAGGTAGGACTACGTTGATAACTGACATCTAGATGTTGTGTTGTTCTTGTATTGGATCCACTTTGTATTCCCTTTGGTTGTAGACATTTGTGTCTTGCAACCCCCCATAGCTACTTTGAGTGAGACTTCATCTACCTCACAGGTGTTGCCAAAAGGGCCAGTAGTTAGGGCTTGTTGGTGCGCTCTTGGAGTTGAACCCTGGGTCTGCCCCTGTGCCAACAAATGGTTCTGTTTTCGGGACCGAGATCTTCTTAAGGGAATGTCAAGGTGGTTTCCATAGAAGACAAAGATTCAAAAGTGGATATAAGACCTAGAAAAGCACTTCGCAGAAGCCTAGAACAAGAACCTTAAGCTTAGCACCGAGGACTGGTTGGGAAGGTATATCTTTATTGATATACACGAGATTTTCTTTGGAGGAATTCATCAGGAGTTATACGAGTGGCTAGCTAGTTTAACAGACACCCAGTTTGAGATCAAATCTAGACCACTTATGGTTTGGACGTCAGCGTTGATCAAGAAGATCAAGAGAGTTGATAACGTCATGTCAAGAGCAGTAGATCACTGGTTCGATAGCACCATTGGAGGATATATCACTAAGTTTGTTGTTGACAGAGTAGAATCGTATAGTCAAGCAGAGAGATACTTCTTCAAGGGACCTAGAGGAAAAATTTTACAATTTCTGAAGTTAAGGATCAAGATGTGATTGCATGAGAAGAACATGTTGAAGGTACAATAGTTGGTCCGATCGAAAATCTAATGTTCAAGAATTAAGACAGCAACATCGACACAGAGGTGGGACATACGTGCAGTGGACGAATCTTCAGAGAGGTCCCTCTGGTGAACTTGTTCGAATAGAACCACAAACCATAGGTACAAGACAAAGAGTTTTACAGTGGAGAGGAAGAAGAACTGGTGAACGAGGAACATTCAGAATATGGTAGGGCTGAAGAAGGAAAGATTGAAGAGCCTCGCCAAAAAGAGTCACAAACTTCAGGAACTACACAGATCGTTGAAGTAAGTATTATTACTCCTCCTGTTGTTTTAGCAGCATTAAGAAATCAGAGTAATCAGAGCCAGCAGATTGCTCAGAGCACTGTCACTAGCAGTCCACCACATACTCATTCAGGAAACCTAGGAAGATCTATGGCAGATGAGATGAGGTTACCAACCTTTAAAGGAGATGGATCTGAATATCCTGATAAACATTGGTTGCTATGTGAAGTTGTGTGGAGTATTAAGAATGTCACCAACGAAGTTGTTAAACGAGCTCAGTTTAGTACTACCCTGAGAGACTGCGGACTAAGCTGGTACATGAAGTTTTTCCAATGGGTTTCCCAGCCAAAACCACTGAATGAGATCAATATTGCGTTCATTGTAGAATTCAAGAAACCCAATTTGGAGTCGCAATGCATTACAGAACTGAAAGAAATCAAGCAAAAAGTAGTTGAACCTGTTTGGGAGTTTGATCAGAGGTTTAAGACCTTAACAGGCCATTTGAGTTTTCAGATCCCAGATGAGAAGAACAAGGAATGGTTCATTGTTTCCCTCTTACCACACATTAGAGTCCCTCTAATGCAATAGAAGATTTCTTCGCATGCTAAGGCATTAGAGATCGCCATGAAACTAGAATCAACTCTTATGGCAGAATTCAGCTCAGGTATGAGTCAAATCTTGAGTCAGCTAACTAGTTTATCTCTGCAAATCAAAGATATGAAGAAAGACAAGAGAAAAGGTAAACGAGAAGATATATGGTGCAATAGATGCAAATCAGAAGGCAATGACAAGGAGCATTGTCCCCTATTTCATGAGTATTTGGCATCTGGAGCGTGAGGTATGTAGAAATAGACATCGCCCGGGTGAATGGTGTTACATGAAAAAATATGTTCAGACACCCACAAATCTGTATTGCACGTTCTGTAAGTCGGTAGGGAATGATGATAGGGATTGTAGGGCCTATGACCTCATACATGAAAGGTCAAGGGATATATACAAAATTCAAGGCGAAGTACAACAAGAAAGAAAAACTACGCAGTATAATTCTCCAAGAAAAGGAAACTTCAACCTTCGTAGTGGATTCAGAGGAAGAGGACGAGGAGGAGGTATGGGCCGAGGTAGATTCCAAATCATTTTTTATAACTATGCACAGCTAGGACATTTGGCAAGGGATTTCCATAACCCTTGTACCACTTGCAGTTGCTGCAACTCATTTGAGCATGTCATTGAAGATTGTCCTGCACTGTTAGCCAAACTTCAGTAAAAACGAGGAGGAAACCATCAAGTACAACTCATCTCAGCAGAACCTCACGGAGAGGATCCAAGAGTCGCTATAATCACTAGAGGAGGCATTGTTATAGGATAAGACAGAGTGACTCTAAGAAAGACTACAGAAGAATCAGGGGTGCGGAAAGTTGCAGAGAAGACACAAGTGTTTGATGAGAAGAAAGAAAAACAAATATTTGAGGAGGCAAGAAAAGAATTCCGGAGAGACGAGGGTTCTTCATCAAAGACACAGCCAGAAGTAAGAGAATGTGGAATGCCCATGGGATTTGATCAGTCTCCTCTGCCAAGAGAAGGAAAAGAGGTAAGTAAGCTCATGGAATTCTTACATACTTGCATTAAGTTGATTCAGGATGAAAGCGTTGTACAAGAGCTATAAAATTTAATCAGACAGTACGATTTAGGAAAGGTAGATCCCTTTTTGAATAGAGAAGTAGACCAAGTCTCTAAAAATAGAAGGACAAATAAGGAACTGCACCTAAATGCTCAAATTGGAGAGTATGATATAGACTATGTGGTCCTCGACTTAGGGTCGAAGGTCAATGTCATGAAGAAGCACACCTGGGCACTGATGGGAAAACCTAAGTTGATTTAATCCCCTATTAGGATTAGGATGGCTAATCAGCAAGTTGTAAGCCCCTTTGGAATATTGGAACATGTCCCAGTGGACATCGACAGAGTAAGGACGTTTGCAGACTTCGAGGTGATTGAGATAGTTGATGATAGATGTCCTTACCCTGCGCTGTTAAGAATTGATTGGGCTTTCAACAATTCCACTGTGGTTGATTTAAAGAAAAGAAGAATGATGTTTGAAGAAGATGGCCTTAGGGTCATTGCACCTTTATATATTGATGAAAGTCGAAGATACACAGAACCCATCAGAGAAGAAGACCATGCATATGAACTAGAAAACATATACAAATTAACAGCCAGACAATAGGATTACATTAATCCTATGGAGGATGGGAACCTAAGTTGGCGAAGTGACAGGGCATGTTCATCGGATTCAGAAGAAGCACAGGAGAACTGGCAGAACAAAATGTATGAAGTATCTACAAGGAGATGTGCTAGATTAACCAGAGAATTTCATTGGATCGGCACAACAGTAAGTAACTTGCCCACCTTTGATGGTCTAAATCATTTAGAAGCGTTCTTGTTGGACTTTGAAGAGAATGTACCAATACAAAAAATATTGTTGGCAATGGATGAGGCCTTGAAATAAACTCCAGCAAGATGGTGGGGAATGCACAAAAACAACATTACAAATTGGGTACAATGTCACACTTTGATGAAAACACAGTTTTTAGAGCAAGTAGAAGGTTGTGAATTTAGGTACACAGGTCGAAGCTGTCCGAAGGAACATGTGAGAAGTTGCGAGGAAACATAGAGAAACATTCCTCAATAGAAGTGGGTGCACAAATTCATCAACATACTGGACACACCCCCTATCAATTGGTATCTTCAAGCAAAACTGTGCCTCATCACTGCAGATTGGGAAGGTATCACTCAGAACTTTGTAACTACCTTTTTGTTTGAAATCCAATACCCTACAATGGATCAAGCGTTACAGATTGTAAGACAAAAAGTATTTGAGGAGGCACCTAGCCTCCCTTTGGAACAAGAAGAGGACGAATGGACTACGCCTCTCCAGAAACTGCAAGGATGTTACAATATCAATGTTGACGAAGACGATGATCCTAGGAAGGTGGACACCACCGAAACAGAAGGACAGGGAGACATAGAAGGACCATGAGTTGAGATACCTTTCATTGGACAACCAATTAAAATAAAAAAATCCAATATTGGAACAGAGAAAACATCGAAGCTTGCAAATGTTGGAGATTATTGGGATGCTACCATTATTGACAAGATCATAGAGTTACTGCATGAATATCAAGACTTGTTTCCAACCAATTTCATTGATATGAAGGGCATTAAAGGGACTATGGGAGAGATGAGGATCCCTTTGAAAACAGATGCAAGGCCAGTCAAACAGAGACCCTACAGATTGAACCCTAAATATAAGGAGAAAGTGAAGATTGAACTTAACAAAATGTTGGAAGCAAGAATCATAGAACCTGTTGAAGAGTCGGAGTGGATTATCCCTATGGTGGTGCAGGATAAGAAGACTGGCGAGATCAGGATCTGTGTAGATCTTAGGAAGTTGAATGATGTCTTTTTGCATGACCCATTCCCTACACCATTTATTGACGAAGTGTTAGATAATGTAGGAGGACAGGAGGTATATTCTTTTACAGATGGATTTTCAGGATACCATCAGATCCAGATTGCCAAGGAAGATTGCCATAAGACCACATTTGCAACAGAATGGGGATCCTACCAGTATACAGTGGTGTCATTTGGATTGAAGAATGCACCAACCATATTTTCTAGGGTGGTGGTCGAAGCATTCAAGGAGTTTTTACATAAATTTCTAGAAGCATATTTTGATGATTGGACTATTTTTAGCTTATCACAAAATCATATTGAATGTTTAAGACTAATGTTGGATAAGTTCAGGCAGTGTCAAATTGCCTTGAACCTAAAGAAGTGCATCTTCTTTTCACCCTTTCGAGTGTTGTTAGGTCATATTGTGTGTAAGCAGAGACTGCTGGTAGACCCATCTAAGATTGTCATTATAGTTGATATGCCCCCTCCTACTTCAGTCAAACAGCTGCGCACTGCGTTGGGACATATTGGATACTACAAGAAGTTCATTAAAGGCTATGCACAGATCACAACACCCATGGAGAATATTTTGAAGAAAGACTGTTAGTTTCATTGGACAAAAGAATGCCAATAGAGCTTCCACACACTGAAACAGAAAATGGTTACTGCGCCTATCCTGGTTTTCCTAGATTGGAGCAAGGAATTTCATGTGCATGTCGATGCATCTTCTATTGCATTAGGAGCTGTGTTAGCACAACCAAGAGCTGGAGACATTGACCACCCGTTAGCCTTTGCTAGCAGGAAGCTATCAACAGCTGAGATTAATTACACCACCACTGAGAGAGAAGGGTTAGCCATGGTGTATGCACTGCAGAAGTTTCACCACTACTTGTTGGGAGGACACTTTAAAATTTTTACTGGTCACTCTGCGTTGAAATACCTAGTCAACAAGCCAGTGTTTGGGGGGGGGGAATATGCAGATGGCTTCTGCTATTTCAGGAATATGATTTTGAGATTGTGGTTAATCCAGGGAGAACAAAAAAAGGACCTGACCACTTGTCAAGGTTGGAACATGGAGAGGAACCTACTAGTTTGGAGGATACACTGTCGGATGCATAGTTTCTAGCCATTAGAAAGATTGGTGATCACTTCACTGAGATAGTCCAGTTCCTATCAACAGGAATGGCACCTAGTGAATACACAATCACCCAGAAGAAACAACTGGTAGTGCGCGCTGCAGAATTTTCACTTATAGTCCGACAATTATATAAGATGGGACCTAATGAGATCTTGAGGAGATGTGTTATGGAAGAAGAATGACCACTGATTTTAGAAAAATCTCATGAAGGCATCACAGGAGGACACTACGCAGGAAAAGAAACAACGTAGAAGGTTCTTAGAGCTGGCCTCTAGTGGCCTACTTTACACAGAGATGCTAAGGAATACTACAGAGCCTGCGATGTATGCCAAAGAATTGGGAAACCATCCAGAAGAGATGAGATGCCACTAGAACCCCAGCTAACCTTACAAGAATTTGAGAAATGGGCCATTGATTTCATGGGACCTATAAACCCACCAGGAAAGCGCACAAGAGCAAGGTACATAATCACTATGACATAGTACTTGACCAAATGGGTCAAAGCACGAGTAGTTAAAGACTGTAGTGCAACTACAGCTACGTGATTCATATTCGATGACATCATAACCAGGTTTGGATGCTCGAAGACCCCTATGAGCGATCAAGGAACACATTTTATCAATAAGACCATTGAAGCCTTGACAGAGGAATTTGCAGTCCATCATCAGAAGAGCACACCCTACCATCCACAAGCAAATGGGACGGTTGAAGCATTCAATAAGATCTTGGAGACAATGCTGACGAAGATTTGCAGTGTGAACAGGGATGATTGAGATTTAAGAGTACCAGCAGTACTATGGGCCTATAGAACCACTTGCAAGAAGCTAGTAATGCAGACCCCCTTTAAGTTGGTTTATGGTCTCGAAGCAATTGTCCTGATGGACTATTTGGTCCCAAGCTTAAGAATCGCAGCCTTTACAGATATGGATGACACTAGCGTTGTTCAAGAGTGGCTCGTGCAGCTGGTCGAACTAGAAGAAGATAGATTTATTACAAGATTCCATCAACAGGTATAGAAGGAAAGAGAAAATTCCTACCATGACAAACACATCAAGAAGAAGGCATTTAAGTAAGGCGATTTGGTACTGATACACGACAGCAAATTCATGAAGCATCCAGGAAAGTTTAGAACACATTGGCTGGGGCCATATGAGGTTGTCTATGTCACGGAAGGAGGAGTTGCACAATTGAAGACCTTGAATGGAGAATGGAAGGAAGGTTTGGTGAACAAGAGCCAGTTGAAACTGTACTATGACAACCAGTTGCCTCGCAACCATCAGTAAGAGAAAAGGAGGAAGGGTCCATGTACCAGGTGTAGTTGAAACTGGGTACCAGACACAGAAAAGACAGTCTGCACATAGTGGGGAAGGAGAGAGAAGAAAGCACAGGCTACTCCGCGCAGCCTGAAGTCGAAGAAAATCAGAAGGATCAGATCTGAAGTTCCTTGAGACGAGTCACATGTGAGTGTTGGGGGCCTATTGGCCCTTGGGTATGGAAGTAAGTGAAGATTAAGGAAGAAAATACGGAATGCGAACTGTGTGGAAGACACAGTGACTGAAACTTGGTCGAAGTGAGCAGAAGAGAAGAAAAGACGGTGCAAAGTAAGAGAAAGCAAGTCATTGGATGAGGATATCGAGGATGGAAAATCAACAAGGAAGAAGGATCGTGGAAAACTCAGCAAGCGGAAAAATCCACCGTTGGATGCTTTGGAGCATCGCGCGAGAAGGAAGGAAAGACAGGCTGGTGAAGCCCTAAAAACGTGGGTCAAGTTGACCTAGGGTTTTAGACACCTAGGGTTTTGGTATCTAGGGTTTTGACGCTTATGTTTCGGCCTAAGGCTATTGGTGAGTCATTGTAATGTATAAATAAGAACCTAGATGAGGGAAGACGGTTTGGTGAAGATTTCCAAGTTTGTTATTGTTATGAGTGATTATTGTAGTGAGAGAGAGAAGCATTGAGTAGTGAGGGAAGTCTGTGTTGTAAGATATTCATCTGGGTGTGAAGATCAACCCTGCAGCTGGGTGCGCAAGGAGGGAAGACAAAGAGAAGGGAAAAAGAGAGAAGATCTGCTAGCTAAGAGTGCAGATAAGAACTGTATTCTTTCATCTTAATATATTATAAAGCACAATTTTGTGGACGTAGCCCTAGGGAGAGGGTGAACCACGTATATCTTGGTGTTGTGTGTGATTGATGTGGTGTTCTCTTGTTCTTGATATATTGTTATTCCATTACTGTGTTAGACTTAACAGATA
>JASDQU010360500.1:0-11852 GCA_032191745.1 Picea mariana | reverse complement strand
AAAGAGGTTTCTTATAATTTTATAGATTTTCATTTACCCGACATTGCTTCGCTGCCAGCAGGCCTGTTCAGTACCCCGACGAAGTTGTCTTGGCACCATGCTTGCATTTACCCACTACCAGCAGACCTATTTAGTATCCCGGCGGGTTTACAAACACTTCCCATAGCTCTTATTAATATTTTTATTTTGTTTTTCTTTTATGGATAGCTGAGCGGGGTGACGTTGAAAAATCTTGTTGTTTTATCGTATTTTTAGACCCCATCAGAATTTTTTTGATACTGTCCTTTATCCAGCACCAGGCATGTTTTATTTCTAAAACAACTTGCTATGACAGGGAGACATACTTTTGAGTCATTCCTTTACGGAAAAGGGACAACGTAAAAAGATAAAGATAATCACGACAAACTTCACTCAGAGATTGAAATTAGTAAATTTCTTTCTGACACCAAAATTTTCCAACACAAATATAAGTTCAGCAACATATCATTGATGTTTGTACAAACTTTCAGAAGTTATTTCAGCGAAGAAAATTTTCTATCGTCTTTGTCTGAATGGATCAGTGCACAGGTAGGTGTGTTTCCAAAAGAAAAAACTGGTAAGCATAAGGGAGAAATCCAAACACACCAGCGAATAAAAAATTGGAAAGCAAAGAAATCCAAACATGAAAATAAAAAAAAACAAACATGCACAGAAGGTGCATCTGAAAACCCCATGCAACAATTCCTTGGGAAACTGAAAGAAAGTAGGAAAATCCTAAATGATGGGAAAACAGTCCTACTCATGGTACCTTGGGTTAGGGTTGATTCAGATTCATTTATCTCTTTATTTTCCATTTAAGATTTTCATGATGATATTGCTTTTTTGAAACTAAACGTTCAACTAGAAGTAAAGAGAAAGAGATCAAGGGGACTTCCCTGACAACAGTCGTATTATGGTTCTCGTGATGCATCCACTTGCATTCATGACTGCATTTATTAAAAGCAAAACTAGTGAGAAATCAAACTGAAAGAAAAACCTATTCCTAAACCTACCCTAACTATTAAACAAATCAGGATGCTATGTGAAGTCATGTTTCCAATGTAGCCAGCGGAGTAACTTTAATCCTGCAATGAAAACAAGATCAAGCATTATTAAAAAGAATGGTAGAATATCAACAAATGATAGAAACATATCACACTTACCTCCATAATCATCATCTATAAATAAAGTAAGCATGATCTTACCACTTCCTTGGATATTCTTGTTGTATGAATCCTCCATCCATTGCGCAATCTTGTCGTGATAAGGGTCATAATAGCATGGGTGAGTGTTTTGAAAAAATTGTCAGGATGACGAGGAAATGGAATAACCATCAGCCAAGGCTGAAATGCCCCATCCTCCTTATCATTCTTTACGTGTTCATTAATTTCTTCATATGGAGGATCTAAAAGAAATATGTCACGCCTACTTCCCAGATACTTGGGTAAAAAGAAAGCAAGCTCAACTTTATCTTCATTATGAAATTTTTTCACATATGAATATTCAAGCCATTCTAAGATCCTGTCAGAAAAATGTGGATGCCAACCATGACTTTGATGAAATGAATATATCAATGGAAATCTCATCATAGGAGGATTCATGCAATCAATTCGATCATTGGTTTGAATGTTTTCTTCGATGCGATTGATCATTTCAAAATGTGAAGCATCAACATTAAGATTCGAGCTAATTAAAGAGCGAATATGCAACTTAGAATGTTTGATTTCCATAATATGTAATGCATCTTTCTTTTCAACAATAAACTGTGTAAAATCATCTTGCAACAAATCCTTTTCGCATGTGAGTGATGAAAGTGAACAAGCATCAAATCCGGTTTTATCAATGTGATGCTCAGAATTAACTTCACCAAAATTTATCATATTGAACGGATATGATTGTGGTGGAAAAGAGTAGTATGTTGTAGGTAACATGTCAAGTCCACCAGAATCTAGGAATAGATCAGGATATAAAGAATAAAAGGAATAAGAAATAAGAAGATAAAAAGAATCTCTTGAACTATGATAATCAACAATTGTATTCTCAAGACAATTCCCTTCACTTTCTTTAAAACTCTCATTTTGTTTTGGTGACGAATTCCTTAACATAATATGATCATCTCGATTTGCCTTTTGTGTGACTAATAATTCAAAATTTATGTGACAAGCATCTAGTCTTTCCTGTGAACAAAGTGCATTTTGAGGATGAAGATTTAAAGTTTCTTGCATAACTTCTTCTCTAATCAAATTCATGGAAGTACTAGAACATTCAAGAAGATTTTCGTTTCTTAAGTTTTCTTCAATGACTGATTTTAAATGTTGATTAGAGCATGAGTTACAAGAATGAGGGTATTCATCTTGAGCCAAAAATGAATCTTCTTCCATACTATTCGAAGACTGAAAATATAATGATTCAAAGGAAAAACCAATTTGGTTGCCAATAAGAGCTTGATCAACATATTCTACTTCCCTAGCTTGTTCAAAATTATTGGAAGAATTTTCCTCTTCTTGCGAAGAAGATTGTTTTGGCAATTGAGTGATAGGATTTGCAATTGGTTCTTTGTTCGTGATTGAACATGACCGGATGGAAGGGATGGAAGGATCATAGAAGAGATTTAATGCCAATGACATGTCATTGAGATTAAACTTACAGAGGATATGATAGACTTTTGTCAAAAAGCCTTCTGAAGATGGATCGCCGTTGATTAGCGAAGTATGAAATTCTTCACATAATTGATCAAAATCATGAATTTCAAAAGAATTTAGAAACTCATCTACTAATTGAAACCAATCAAAATAGTGACATGCCGGAAAGGATTCAAACCAATGTTTGATCCGACCTCTAAAAGTAAAAGAAAACAGTCTGCATAAAAATCCAAAATCTGAGATGTCATGTTTGATGCATTTGCACCAAAACTTGTTAAGGTGGTCTTTAGCAGATGTATTGCCTTCACCATCAAAGGTGAGTTTGGACAAGTGAGAGACTGTCTCGTTGGGAACATCGGGTAATGAGAAGTTGAAAGCATGTTCCAACACAGTGATTTGGGGAGCGATGGGGGAAATTGAATACATTAAAAATAAAGTCTCTTACAAGGCCAGCTTGTCAGTCGACCCTCCTTCTAGCGCCATTTCTTGACGGGCGAAACTGACCGTCCATCAATTGGGAGAGTGGAACTGGTCCGGGGTTGTCTAAATAACCCAAGCTGTTTGGAATGGACCACCCTGATGAGTTTAACGGCTCCGTTGGCCACTCTAAGGTCTTGTATAAAAACCAAAGAGAGAATCGATCTGAGCTAAGTAATCTAAAACAAACTAAACTATAACTAATTACAAGAAACAAACTAAAATAAAGGAAACTACAAACTAATAAAACAAAGATAAGGAACTAATATACTAAATATAAACTATTCTAACTATTCTATCTACAAACTAATAATAACTCAAATCAATTATCTAATTATCAGCTGCTATATTACTTATTCACAAATGTACATTATAAACAATCTACAGATTTGATTAAAACCTGCAAAACTCAATTGATTACTGCCCTAAGACAGCCGAGGATCTCTTTTTAATTTTTAAATTTTATGAAAAGGAATAAACATTACTGAAATTAAACAATCCAATATATTTTACTGAAATTAAAAAATCTAATATAGATATAATTAAGATTGTATATAAACTAAACTACTTAATGAAAACAGTAAACAATAAACTAATTGACCTGGAAACGCTCCAAGTCTGCTCTGTGTATGATGACTTCTAAGCTGATCGGAGGAAGAAATTCACACCGTTAGTCCATGAGCTTTTCGTAAACGATTGGCTGTGCTGCCTCTTGAAGTGTTTTTACAGGACAAACAAGACATAAAAGAGATCATAACAATCTTATGATTATAAACTCCTGCAATAAGGGAAACCTATTATGCAGAAAACTTATATATAACAATTCAATTTATGAAGAAGACAAAGCTATCATTCACTAAAATGAATTAATAATTGTTATGTCTTTTATCGATTTGGAAGAGACAATATATAGATAACAATAATAGAATTATATCATTTGAATTTGATTAAGATAGCTAAAGTAATCATAAACCATAAACAAAGTGATATACAAAACTTGAAACAAAATGTTGATATATTGAGAAGCAAAAGCTATGACAAAACATGAATTCTGCTCCAGTCTGTATCAGAACTCCATATCCTTGTTCTCCCACAAATGAGGATCAACATTATTACAAAAGCCGTAGGTTTATATAGGTTTCTCACAAGGTAAAACATCCTTGTGAGTAATAGCAAATAGTTTTACACAATTTGGGAGATATCCCACAATCTCCTAAACTAAGGAAATAAAATGCAAGCAAAATCTGTAGATCATCCCCTAACTGCTCATGATATCTACTGCAAATTTGAATTTGCCTGCAATAAAACACAAAGATCAAATTAGAAGGATATTTTATTGAGAAAACAATAAAAAAATGATTTTACAGACTTAGCTACAGAATCATCTGATTCTGTAGCTAGTCAAAAATAGCAAACAGGACTAGATATAATCAAATACAAATCTAATTACTAATGATTCAATTATTCCTTAACTTTAAATTAAACCAAATCAAAACGAATGTAAATCGGGGCAGAGTAAGAATGCTTTGTTTTTTCAATTGACATAAAATCAAATCAAATCTTAACGAGACTGCTTCAAGAATGCAATCAAAATAGATGCGATCAAAATAGACTCTATTTTCTAGTTACCACAGGACATTGTCAAACCTTGACAGATTTGTTTTGAATTAAACGAATTTAAACAGTGAATTGAATCAAATGATATATGATGTAATCGTAATCATAATACGACCATAATCGAATAGGATATTAACCATATCAAAAAAGATTTGCCACAACTTGATTACAATCGATATCATTTGAACACTAAATATCTGTCACAACTGTAGAAATATCTCATGTCGTTTTAATCAACAAGCTGTAGAAATAAAACACAAGATTCATTCTGTTGTGATCACATACGGGAAGGCCGTTATGATATACATCAAAACAAAGCATGCGTAACAGTATTGACCAAAACCACCATAGATTTCACTTGTTGGGCGTGACATAGTCAAGATCGAACAACATCAATGATAACCATAAGCTGGGTGATAATCACATAAAATCGGGTCTGAGCCAATTATAGGACAAGATCATTTTGTTTTACAAATTCATTCGCAGCTAAAAATACACTGTCGTTCCAATTCACAACAGGACAGGGTCGACCGGCCATAACGAATTGACTAGCTGGCAGTCGGATAATTGTAATCACTTGTATCAGTTTAAAAACCCTTTTCAAACAAAATCGAAACTATATCCAGAATGGTCAAAGCGATTTGTAAATAAAATTGCAACAGATAACCATGCGTCTCATAACCACTTCAGAYCATAGCACAAATCRTGTCATCAAGATTCGAAATATAWAYARCTTGCCTATAMTAGAYGCAACAGAACATTYGATTGCAARAKATTTAACACAATCAAATCTWCATTRTAACTAAYAGAATCAGGACCAAATCCAACAYSAAAAWTYRATTTACTAAAACAAGCTATGTACAGMAWTGCATSTTTATGTAACAGAGCAGATCGATAATGYATACAGAGTTTAAAATGTGCCATATAAATGAGTGAAAAATATACCAGTGAAGTTGTTGAGGCTATGTCAATTTTGAATTGACAATTGTTGTAGCAGACTCGACATTTTTGAACAGGATTGAACTAGTAGTTCATTGCTTCTTGTCCTTGGGATTTATGTTTGCATTCTAATCAGTGAGCTTCGCCACTTGGTTTTCCAAATTGTGAATTTTGGATTGCAACCTTGGGACATTCAAGTAGTATCTCTCCAACCACAACCCACACTGATCGCAAGGTGGAGCAACAGGTTGAGCAGTCGAGGGTTTTGACGATTCACCGAGGGTTCCATGAGGTGGTTCAATTCCAGGGAAGTCAGGGTTATCCTGTAGACAAGGAGGTAAATTTTTAGCAAAATCATAAGGAGGTTTGTCACACAAGCCCTCTGAGTAAGGATACTCTTCGGCGAGAAAATGTTCAATGTCTGAATCAGTGTCTTCGCTGACCATGATAGGCTCTGATTTTGCAGGGGGCTTAGATTCATTCCTCACCATGCGAGAGATCAACCTTGCATTTTTCTTGTCTCTAGCATTAGCACCCGTCTTTGCTTTAGTCTTTTTGGTTGTAGGCTTAGCAACTGTGGCCTGCTTAGTCATGGCCATAGGCACACTCGTAGGTGACTCGGGTTTAGGTTTGGGTAGCAAAACGTTATAAGGCACAGGGGGAACACGTTGGGTTTCGATTACCATGGGCTTATCGACCTGTGGAGGGTTAGACTCTTCAAAGCCATTACGGCTGAGAAAATCATGCCAAGAATCACGACGCAACTCTAATTCATAAACCAAAATCATTTTAATCAACCCCAAATGGAAGAGGCTGGTATCAGCTTGGTTACACTTGTACCTTTTAGCCATTTTGAACAAACTTCGATGCAGGTAGTGAGGCATACTTAGTTCGAAACCCATAAAAACCATCAATAAACACAGGTGAAACAAGAAAATGAATCTGTACCTGCCTTCACAAGTAACGAATTGTTTGATAATCATCAGGAGATCATACCAGCAGGGTTTCGACATTTTTGTAGGCAAACCTCTGTCGCATGAGTTCACTGTGCGATATTGGAACAGTAATGTCCAAGGAACATCATGTACCTTGCAACTTTTCGACCATTTTTGTCCCGAGACAGGCAGGGTGGTTGCCAAGCCGAGGAATTGTTCAGTGATTTCAAGTTGGACGTCTCCAACTTTGGCTCGGCAGCCATCGAATGATAACACAAATTGTCGAGCCACAGTGATGTTGTAACCATCAAATTTTCTTATGAAAGCGAGCCAGCCGAATTCTTCCAGGTCGCTATACGCGCCATCAAACATCAACAGTGCTTGTCACCCGTTGGGCTCTGCCCTTATGACAGGATCCATGGCTTCTGTGCATGGTGGGGTTTGGGGTGAACAAACAATGCACAGGGTCAAAAAAAACCAATAGGGTTCAACAGCCTCAGCGCTCAAAGAGGCTGAAATTAACTGCATGCGTGCAAAGGTGGTGGGATTACCACCGCCATGCAGTGGATTAATGACTGAGTACAGTGCTGTTCCATCCAACATCATAATCATTTAAACCAAATGTTACGACCAACCGAATAGGTGTATCATCATATCAATGTGCCATTCATCCGAAACAGAACCAACACCATATGTTATAATCATGCACCAAGTGTTAAGTTTAATCCAACATGACATCCAACATCAACCAACGATCCGTCGTCTCAATCAAACGTTTTAAACCCATGTTAATTCAATCATGCCAATGCATAGTTTAAAACTATGATCGATCAATATAGTATCAAACTTGCAAAACAATGTACCGAGCAAGGGTTCAAACCATAAAATCGAAAAATCAAAAAGGTTGATCAATGCGCCTTTGCAAAACTCAAACCATTGCCATTTTATATGAAATCAAACTTATGATATTKCYAATGYGTTTTTAGCATAATCAAAGTGTAAAAACATTGCAACCAATGACCATATGAAAACGATAAGTTAAGAGTTCAAAACAATAAGAATTATATCATATATAAAACCAAAATCAATTATGACCCTCATGACATCAAACATAACTCATAACTTAACATTTTCAATACTTTATCAAAGAAATCAAGTTGCGCAATTAAAGTGAATGCATATAGTTTGAAAGAAACATTTGCAGAGATGTGATAAACTAATGGTCAAGTGTTTTTCAGAAAATCAATAAAAGACGACGACAGTCCAGACAATGAGAGAGGTGTTTTCACACTTTCAGTTGTGAAAACTGAATCAAAATCAAATTGTAATTGTTTCAAAAAAGAAACAAATGTCTAGTTGCGCAATGCGATGATACTTTGTCGTTTAAAAGACAAGAGGTGTAGGCAGCTTTTTTACAGCAATTAAAAATATGAGTTGGCTGCCAACAGGTCCTAAATGAAGGTTTTTCAGGATCGAGCACCTAAAGGATATATGAAGGCATGATTGAACCCCCAAAATAAATCTCCTCGATGATACCTTTCCAATGGGCTATAACACGCCTAAAACAGAGATCATATGCAAAAGTTACGACCCCGGGAAGTTGATGTACTAACTTACCCAAACGAGGCCCACATGACTTTTGGTGCTTCATCTCCTAGGGTTAGGTTTTTGGACATCTAGGGTTTTGGGCATTCTTGCTTATTGTAAAAAGGCCTTCAGAGCCTCATTGTAACCTTCTTCTTGCAAATGCACGCTGTCATCACATCTCTTCTCAAAGATAAGCCGCCACCATTCCAGCAAGCTTGTTTCCCCTGCATTTTACAGTTTTAGCTTATTTTGTTATTGAATAGAAAACTAGCTTTACTGTATCTCTGTTATTTTTTGTTAAGCACCTATTAATAATCTGTATTCATTTCGTTCTGCTCATAAAATCTGGATCAGTAAGACATCATTAACATGTTTTACTTGGCCTTGCTTTGTTTTTATATGATTGTTCCTTTACCTTTAACTTCCATTGGTTTGTGATCACCCAAGAGTACTTTTGACTTTGTATATTAGTATATCGTGACAAATATATCTTGTTTTCAATTCATAGGGTTGCTACAACCACTATCCAAAAGCCATACTTCATTGGAAACCTTGTTAGTTGGATCAGAAGCCGAAAAAAGAGTGCCCACACCTCCTTTTTCCTCAGAAAAATTAGGGTTTTGCTTTGTGTTTTCCAACAATTATGTTCATAATGTCCGAATCTGTTACAAGAAAAAATATTTCACTTTGGATTTTCCAAAAATTTTACCTCCAACATTTCTATGATTATCTCTTCCTTTGTTTTTTTCATTAAAAAATCTTTGTCGACATCTGCCTCATCTATTTTCTTGTCCTCTTTATCATCCAAAAGTGTTTATAACTTGGTCACGAGAGAAATTCTCAACTTCTTAACTTCTATCTCTCGAAATATTGTCTTCTCCTTGAAAATATTGCTCAAGAGATTTTTCCCTTGAAATATTTCCACTGAAAGATTTCTTGTGAAAATCAAATCATCAACATATAAGCATACAATCAAGAGTTTACCTTATTTATTTACCTTTATATACAGAGTTGGATCACTTGGACTCATGTTGAATCATTCACTATTCAAATATTCATCAATTGTCCCATACCATACTTTGGGTGCTTGTTTCAATCTATACAATGTTTTCTTTAACCCGTAGACCTTACCTTCTTGTCCATCAATCTCGTACCCTAGAGGTTGTTTCACATAAATCTCTTTTCCAAGAAAAACCATTTAAAAATGCAGATTTTACATCCATCAGGTACATCCACAATTTATTGTGAGCATAAATGGATAAAAATGTGAAAAAGTTTCATTATAGTCAATATTGAGTTGTTGACTAAACCCCTGAGCTACAAGCCTTGCCTTATGCTTCTCAACTTCACCTTCAACATTTAACTTAGTCCATTTAACACTAATACAATTTTTATCTTTAGGAAAATCTACAAGTTCCCAAGTGTTATTTGTTTCTATGGCATCAATTTCTTGATTCATGGCTTCTCCCCAAACTTCTTTCTTAACAACATCATCAAAATTTACAACATCATATGCAATTAATGAAAACTTTGAAACTTAATCTACTTCATCATTTTTATCATACAATTATCTTAAACTTATAGTCTTTTGACCTCTAATTTTGTTTCTTAATGAATCTAAAGTAGGATTTTATTCATCACTTACCTCTGATCTTGTTTCTTGTCCACCATGACGTGATGGCTCCTCCGTTACGAAACTCTAGAAATAAATTTATCCCTGTGATTCTTTGCAAGTATACAATTCTCACACGAGCTTGTTGGTTGTTGAATACTAGGAAACCCCTTCACCATTTGCTTCTTCTGCAGCAAATCTAAACCTCCAAAATGTAATGGCCATATCTGAAATGCCATAACCATGACTCATCCAAACATTTATCTTTATAAGTATTCAAAGAAACAGTCAAATAATTTCTCAATAATAAGTAGAAACATTCTATTCTTTGTCATCTCTACTATGACAATCAATTGCTTACCTGGATACTTATCATAAATTATACATACCTTGTTTTTGAAGAACACTCTATACTTTTTCTCTATCAATTGTCCAACAATTAACAAATTGCATTTCATACGAGGTACATAATAAACATAATCAATTTTTCTTCTTTCATCATTCTTGGCATAAACATGAATCACACATTTGGGTGGAATCACGAAGGTGGGTTACACTTTCGTGACAATCTGGTTTCCAAAATTTCGAAAAACACATTTTCGGTCGAACTAAATATATTTTTCGGCCGAAAGAATTTTGTTTCGGTCGAACTATTGTTCGGCCGAAACAATAAATGTCAAATCGAACGGAGCCATTACGGGGCCCTCGATTTGCGTGTAAAAATTTGGTCGACCGGATATTTTCTTTCCGGCGTTAAGTTTTCGGCCGAAACATCTTTCGGCCGAACAATCTTTCGGCTGAACTATTGTTCGGCCGAAAGATTTTTCTATATAATTGCCACAAATCAGTGTTAAACGTTTCGAATTTTTGTGGAGCTTTGTGAGTGAGCTTTGTGAGCAGTGGAGAAGTGGAGCTTTGTGGGAGCAGTGTCGTGGGAGCAGTGGAGCAGTCGAGGGAGCAGTGGGACGTCGAGGGAGCAGTGGACGTCGAGGGAGAAGCGTACGCAGCGGGGGAGGTATTTACATTCGATGTTATGTGGATTTATATTATACTGATTTCGTATTTGTTTGCGTAAACATATTATTCGTATTTGTTTGTGTTTTCGTGCGTATGCGTGCGTATTTGTTTGCGTTTTTGTGCGTATTTCGTGCGTATTTCATGCGTTTTCGTGCGTATTTCGTGCGTTTTCGTGCATTTGATATGTGATAATAATGATCGCGCATGTTACAGTCATCACCAGGTATAACACCAACAAACGGAGTCAACACCACCGCAACTTGTAATATGGTGTTTCGTTACAGAATTTTCTGCTGTGTAAACCATACATTCTTCTGAAAACATGTCGAAGTAACACCTGTTTTGAAAGACTCGTAGCATATCCTACTTTGGTGATGTCTATGTCCATGAGAACTCAGTTTAATTCATAAAATACATTAGTCTGAGCGTCAATAATGTAATCCGTAGGAGAAAGATGCGATAGTTATAATCTAGAAAACTGAATAAGATCTTTGAAGAAATTCTCTGCGAGCCCGTGTCGTTCCCAAAACGCTTAGCTAGAGGTTGTGCAGTTTTGATAGACCAAGCAATATATCCCTGCAATTTTAATGCTCGTAGATAGAAGTAATATGCTCCTTGTATTTACAAATCGCCAGGTCTGCTCATTATAGTTGTGCTCACGCCTTAAGTACCTGATAGCAAGTGCAGGACTGGAAATAGTCGTATCATCGCATACTTTCAATCTACTCGACCACATGTTGTACAAATACGTAAATGCATTGTAGATGTTTGTCCCTTCGACCAAACTTCACACCTCTTGTCATGATTGTATCAAAGTCTTCTTTCCTGAATTAATAATTTGGGAACTTGCGCCCCTCATCCATTTTAAAAGATCTTGGTTCGATTACTCATTTTCCCTGCGTTACTACCAAGTCTTCGTGGATTTCTTATGCGAAATAATAATTGCAACGACCAAACTGTATTGATCTTCTTTGAGCGAAAACATAAAATAAACATGTTATATGTAAT
>JASDQU010360496.1:0-11757 GCA_032191745.1 Picea mariana | reverse complement strand
TACCTAAGTGCTCCCTCTACAAAGGTGCTCATGAGGATGACTATTATACATGTCCTTGCATGTCAATGACATCCATCCCATGAAGTAAAACCCAATCCATACCACTACCATTGCACCCTTGATGGGTTCCTTGGGACATATCATTTGCTTTGGGTACTGCCACACCTAATAGTGAGTAATAATGGCCCTCCCATACCTAGACTTGGCAAATTGTATATTTTTGTAAACTGGTGTGAAGTTTGAAGAGGACATTCTTGTGAGATCTATCTAATGTATTTTTTTATCAACGTGACTCACTTTATATGTTGTGTTTGGATTGTGTACCTTGCCTCTGGTCTTCATGATGCATCTTGGACCACATGAGCCCCTCCTCAGATGATGGTTTCACATGGCCACATGCTTGGTTGACACTTGGATCCTTTGGAAGATGTTGAGTGGATATTACCCCACTTGTGTGGAGGTTGTCCCCACCACTTGAGAAAGGTTGTTTGAAACCTTAGGATGACATTGGGGTTGTTGATCACATGACTCCATTCACGAGAAACCCTAGCACACATGGGTGTGACCTTGAGCTCGTTGATGATGGGACATTGCATGCATGATGATGATGGATTGATGGGACATTGCAGCCTCTATGGAGGACGTTGGACACTTGCTTGAGAACGTTGCACTTGGAGAGATGACGAGACACCTTTCCATGGATGATAACACCCTTTGATAATGGGGTGTTGCACCTTTTGACTATGGGGCACCTTGATGTGATGTTTGGGGAACCTTGGTGTGACGTTTAGGGCTTCTTTATGATGTTATGGAACCTTTTGATGAGATGTCACACCCCTGAGAGGCATGGGGCACCTTGATGTGACATTTTCGGGCTTCTTAGCACTTTTTGATGAGACGTCACACCCTTTGGATGATGAGGCACCTCTTGAAATGAAAATTTGCACCCTTTTATGGCAAATTTTCACTTAGATCTCTCATATAAATAGAGAATCATTTCTCATTTTGTAAATCATTGCTACTTGTGGATATTTATCGCTCTTGTCTACTTCTACTTGTTCTCTATCATGAAGAATGTTATGGATGGTTAACTAGTGCGGGTTTTTTGGGAGCTATGTTTGTGGATCTTCTACTACTACTTGGATGACATGGAAATTAGGGTTTTTATGGATGAAAGATGTTTTGAGTAAGTGTTCTCTTTTCATCTTATGGTTATGTTTATGAATGCATTTTTAGATTAATGTTGTTTCTCTAATGGTGGTTCTCCATCTTCTTGGATCATTTTTTAACAAACCCTTCTTGTCAAAATCCTTGGAAGGCTTACTAGTGGAGGAATCTTCCCTTGTATCATCCCTTAACATTTTAGAAGGATTGCCTAGGGTTAGTAATGGGCAACCTCTAAGCCTCACCCTAAAATAATCCACTTCATTCTCCCAAAGAAGCATCTCTTTTTGACTCCATACGCCCACAATAGTAGGCACTAATATTTTTCTCCCTAATAGTCAATCATTATTGTTGAATTTTACTACTTTAGGATTAGGGTTAGGGTTTATTTGTTGCAAAAACTATTTCGAGCCACAAGAACCAACATGTCTAGGGTCTTTAGGGATACTATTGACCTAAACTACATTGTTGAAACCCTAATTTAACTTTCTAAAGTGCTATAACAACCATTGAAGGAAAAACGTCTAGGGTTTTAGGGTTGATTTTTATTGTTTAATTTTCTGATTTTGTTGGCAAGTAAAACCCTAATTTAACCTAGTATTTATCCATCTTATTTATTGGATCATTTCATGATCAAAATGCTATTATTTCTATTATTGCTATATTTTATTTGTTGTTGTAATGATTCATTTTACTACTAAAAACTTCAACTATCTTACAGTTGTAAAAAATCTACTATTGCATGGGGAGGAAGGTGTGAGGGGGGTACTTTTTGGCCCCAGAGGAAACCAAGAAGTTGATTTCTATTTGAATCTAGGGATCTCTTCTAGTAACAAAGTTGAGGCATATGCAGTTTTTCAAGGAATTCAAATCGCTAAAAATCATCAAACTCTCAGCTAAACATTGTTGGCAATTCAAGAAATACAATAAGATACTTTGTGGCAGGCTCAGACCCAAAGGATGTAGGTCTGAAGGTCATTATTGGATGCATTAGATTCAACTTAAATCTCCTCTATGCCAACTTTTTTCACATTCTTATAGAAAATAACACTTAATCTAGTGAAATGGATAATAAAGCCATAGGTTTAGCCCTTGGTTCTTTATGGATTAACGAGGTGGTCAGTTTCTCCCCCCCTCCCTAATGTCTAGCCTATTGTCTTACATTGGGACCCACGAGGGTATCGTGGGCATTGAGGTCTCATTCGATGAAGCACATGGCAATAGTTTGGATATTATATCATGTAGGGGCCATATTGTCCTGACATTCCATGGGTTTCCTCTGCAGTCGAAGGTGTGGAGTTTGAGTGGGAGTTCGGCTTATGGGTTCAAGATTCATAGGATGTGGAAGGTGTGTTGAATTTGGAACATGGATCCCCACTTGAGGGAGTTTTCAATCAAATGGAAGATTCTCATCATGATTGAAAATGGAAGTTGTAGTAAGGTACATGACATGGAGGAAGATTGCCCAACGTTCATCAACATTCTTGGGTGCTCGTGTGTGAGTTTAATGGCAGCTCACTCAAGTTGTCCAACAAGGATATGTGATTGATGACCAGTGAAGATTTGGCATGAAAATTAGTCCGGCTGTAAGATTATGAAGTTGATGGAAGGTTCAGATTTTGATCGGTTCATCATGAGCATGACGTCTTCTTGTTGTTATTTATCCTCCAAATCTGTAGATGCTTGGGAAATTACAAGGCTAGGGTTGTCATTGTTTCCTCTCGAGCTCGATGGGTTTTCTATTCCGTTAGGTTATTGGGAAGGTTTCCAGATTGTAGTCGCAAGTATAGTTTGTGCCCTCGAGTGTAATTCTTAGTGGATAGGGCTTTCCAATTTTGATAAGTTGGGAGAAATGCGCAATGGTGTTAGTCGCAAACAACAGGAAGGGATAATGGAGGAAGAGGAGATGATAGACCATCATAGTTTGATAATATCGATTAACGCACTCAATTAAACAACCTCTTTTGTAATGGACACACTAGTTCAACATCACGAGATGGTGGGTCAGTTGCAAGATGAAGTGGCAGCATTGAGGTCGCAACCGAGAGAGATTTAGCTTTGGTCATCTTCGTCGAATTTTAGTTTAGGGTTGGCTATGGACATCTCACCCAAGAGGGAAGTGACTTCTTTTCCAGACATGAAAGCCCCGATAGTAAATCCAGATAATGAAGACGAGGTTCCAAATGATAGGCCTTCTGCTGAATAATTATGTTTTCTTTTGTTATATGTATTAGTGGTATTTTCTATCGAAGATATTCTATTTAAAATTGTAGTAGAATTAGGCTATAGATAAATAGGAGTTATGATATAGGTAGATGGATGAAAGTTGTGGTGGATAAACCAGATTTTTGTACTTTTCTCTAGTTGTTCCTTTTTTACTGAGTTGCTTTGGCCGCACCTTTTAATGAATAAAAATCCACTAGTTTTTGTGAGAAAAAAAATTTGCTACTATAGAAATAATATCTATACTATTAGAGATCATTTATTTTACTTTTGTAATAATTTCTTTATTGTCATTATTGCTTACTTTATTGATGTTATTTCACATATTACTTGCAAGTTGTATCTCAGCCTTAGACCTTTTCTTTATTTCTAGTGTTTTGGCACCCTACTGAACTCACAACACTTTTGAAGAAACCCCAAAAGCTAACACTAAGAGCATGGGACAATGTGAAATACACATTGGAGGTTGGATACTTAACTTGAGGATGCTTGCATTGAGGAGCATGTTTCATGGAGGTCGGTTGGTGACCCAAATGCATATGTTCAGGAGAAGCATTGGAGCAAGTAACTACCTTGGCACACAAGTTAAAGAACACTAGGCATAAGAGGACATGTGGCACACAACTGGAGAAGGAGCACCTTGCATGAGGACAATTGGATAGAAAATCACCATGGAAGAGGGAGTGTTACGCTAACTACTTGCTAGATAGTGCACCATCTTGGAGGAGGGGCTTTGAGCCCAAGAAGGATCATGCTTGGAGGGCACACCACATCGAGGTTGGGTAAAACCATATGTGACACTTGTCATCCTTGTATTATAGAGCGCTCCATGTGGCATTAGCTTGTTGACTTAGGTCTAGGGTTACTTGTGTGGACCTAGTCCATGTTTTATGTTGGTCTCTCTCACCTATTTTATATAAATGGAGGAGAGATCCTTTGTCATTACTCATTATTGATGTACACATTATTCTATCTTTATAATTGTCTTGGAGAAGTCTTGTAGGGAGAAACACCTGAGGTTTGTGATGTAAACCCTAGAGGAGACATGGATATGGATGATAGTGCTTGGGTGTTCTTAGAGATTTTTCTATTGTGAGATGCAAGAGGACACTAGGGTTTGTGCCATGAAATAAAAGCTATAGGAGAACATAGCACTAGAGGAGTTGATGATATGATTACAAGATTTGATTTTTTACTTGAGTTACTCACGCCTTGTATTGTCTTGTAGAGATCATGGCTCTTGTTGTGAAGCAACAAGAGGTAGTGCTAGGGTACCAACCCTAAAGAACACATGAAGAAGAGTACAAGCGCTTTGGGTTATATTGCAACCTTGTTCTTGCATGATGCAAGTAGGCTAGGGAAAGATCACGAAGAGCTATATGAGTAGCCTTGTTTGATGAGTGGAGGATTATTGAGCTTGGGGTGATACCTCGCTTGGAAGAAGTATTGCATATTGTACTCTTGATGTTCCATCTAGATCTTGGTGTTTGTGTGATGCAAGAATTGAAGACCCAGGGTTTTATGACTCTTGTGTAAAAACTCCAAGGGTTGGTGACTAAAGTCCTTATGAAATCAATCAAACAAGTAGATTGTTGAATTTAATTAATGTTGAAATTAAATTCAAACCATAGCATCAATCACAAAATAGCTAGAAACTAAATAGCAGAAGCATAAAATCAATTTCACACATACACATGTAATTACTCCTTCAAGATCAACTTTTCATTCCTTTAAAAAACTTACAAGGAAACCTCCACACGCTGCCCAAAAACAACAACTACATGGTTGTTGAAATCACCCTCCGAACTAAGTAAAATAACATGCTAAGAAGTACAGCCTGCTATACGAATGTATAGACTAGTTGTACGACTATACATATCTAATCCATACGACTGTGCAGAACTATACGGATCCTTGTACGCCTTGTACTCACAACCAAGAAACACCTCTTTCCTACTGGTTGCTCTCTCTCTCTCTCTCTCTCTCTCTCTCTCTCTCTCTCTCAATGGCTCAACCTACTCAACTATTCATGTGTGTCTAAACCTTCTATCTTGTCTTGTCTTTATACTTTTAGTTGAGACCAAAACCCTAATCTATTTTTGAGATTACTCCTAGTCTAAGTCATGCATTCCTTAAATACACTTTTTAGACTCAAGAGCGAAAAATAAGACTTTTCACTTTTTTAATAAAGTGAATTACAAAATAGAATTACTTTTCGAAGAAAGATTTATTTTTCGAAAAGATATCAAACTACTTGCACATTCACACTGAACATGTGCAGAAGTTCCTATCCGAGCTATAATTCTCAACAACTTGATGCTTCTGTGATGCAAGAGTTGAAGACCTAGGGTTTGAGTCGATGAAGACTTGGAGACTAGCGCTAGAGTTGTCTTGTTAGCCTTGAACTTGTGTGATGCAAGTTGGTTATGGTTTGTAAACTCTAAGGAAGAAAATAACACTAATGTGAAGACCTTGAGCATGGTGTAATGCTTTGCTTGGGAGCTTGTGTGAGGAAATATTGGTGAAAGATCAAAGGTGGAATTGTTGTTGTTGATGCTAACTTGTTGCAGACTCTTTGGTGTGGCTAGATAGCTTGGTTGGATATCTTAATAAGTCTTTGTATTGGTAATCAAGGTTTTTTTATTAATGGTGGATGCCCTAGATAAGGTTTGGTCGAGCCACTAGAGAGTCCTAGCTTGTGATAAGCTTGAAGGACTATCTTATACTAGATTGTGATAAATTATCATTATGTACATGTAACTTTTTTCTTGTGCATATATGAAGTGCACTTTGTTGTCTAAACTTCGTGTACTTGTGTTGTGCTAGCAACAACACCCTTCCTAATTTATTTACTTCGACTCTAATGCTAATTAGAGTAGGCAAATAAATTTGACCCCCCTTTTCAGTCTCTCTCTAAGTTCGTGGCCCTAGAAACTCAAAAAAATCCTTGCTTGCGAATTTTTGAAGTTCAAACTCACCTTCTTTTATTCCTAACTTGATAACTCGAGAAAATTTAAAGATCTTACTCAACCGACGACACATAGTGCATCAATGAGTAATCATCATTGTTCACCAATACATTGGCCACAAATCTTTTTATCTCGCTGTTATAGCCAATGTCAGCAAGAAATCTATATTCTTGGCTAACACTACGAAAGGCTTCTAAACACTTAGCCAAATTTTGCTCTTTTCTTTTATCGAACTTTCGACGACAAATCTGCATTATCCGTCAATGTATCGACAAGAAATATGCATTCTCCATCGATGTATAGGCGAGAAATATGCATTCTCTGCTGATGTATCAGCGAGAATTCTATATTCTCGACCGATACATCCCATCTCTCAAAGTTTGATCTTGCCCACCGACACAAAAAACTCAAATTTAACGCCTCTTTCACTGGCAAAAAATGGCATTTCTAGGTTGATACACCGGTCAAGAATCACCATTCTCAGTCGATACACCAGCCCAAAAATGTCATTTCCACATCGATACAACTGATTTCCACAGGATGCTCAACACAAGCCGATGCTCAACACAAACCTCAGTTGAGACCGATATCGACACGCCTGGACCGATATTTAACGATACATGATGCTTCATTGACAAATAGACCTCACTCAAATGGGGAGTAGACTACCAAATGTTCAACAACTAGACTTTTCCTCAACTGCCAAAGCGGGATCCTGACCTCAACATATACAAGGTTATCAGGAAATCCAAGTTGCACAAGGTCGCAATTCACGCGGTTGTTTTCCCGTGTACAGAAGCCATTTCTTGGATAGTGAAGCAAGCTAACTTGGGCAAGAGACTGATAATCGATGCAAAAGGCTAACCAGAGGCTTCTTTCCATCCCTCAATGATTGCTTCCTGTTATCATTTAGATGAAGGAGAATTGGCATTGGATGTTGAACTGGTAAAGGGATTTTCCCACAGCCCGAAGGAACTCATGAAAATTTGGTAGCACCCAGGTAAGCAGTTCAAGACCAGAGCCTTGGATGATTATCCTACAAACTGCCTCGCGTTGTTGTATCGATATGCAATAGCCATGGTTTGCAGGATTTACGGTGAACCAGACGTGCAAAAGTTCAAAGTATCATGGGTGCCACTCCATTATGTTGCATCTTCCAGGTCAACATTCAACTGGAGAGATATTCTATCCTCAACCCTGGAACAAGTGCTCGCTTCCACAAAGCACATGGCCCCTAGGAAATTTCCCAGCTTTCATATGCCATCATACCTACTTGAGATGATGTTCATAATGAATGCATACCCAGGGATGGGATGGGTGTGGCAGCGAAGTGACCCTCCCATACATATTTACAGTAAAATGCTTTGGGAACACAAATATTGATTAAACTATCAAAAAATTTGTGAAAATTTCTTAATTCCCCTGTACCAACTACTGTTCTATGCATCTACAACCTGCATGACAGATAAATCTCAACCCATTGTAGGATGAGTAGGTGACTGGAACATGCTTGAGTATGGCACATATATTAATGTTTATGGGGCCATGAAAGCTCCTCATCTGTTCCTGAAATTTGTCTCTGACAAACTAGTTTTGCAAGAGATAGCCTATCAAACCGTGATACATGGAGTAGACACAACATTAAATAGGATGAGAAAATGATTTGGCCACCTCTGTCGCTTTGGGTCGGTTCCTACTCTTTAAAGATAGATATCAAAGAAGCCCAGATAAAAGTAGACACCTTGTTCTCTCTCCACTTCGGTGAGGAAATATTCCACGGGTATGACCCCATGAAGATTGCCAATAATCACTACAACAACAAGAAGTATGGGTGGAATTATGAGTCAAAAAGTTGGGAAGAAGAAGAGATCCACAGAAGGGTAAGAACCTAAGATGATGCACTTTTCAATGGAGGAAGCAATTTCCATAATAAAAGCAAAGTACAAGATGAGAAAAATTCCAGAGAAGCAAAGAGGAAGATGATTGTAACACCCTGTTTCCCCCAACTTGTAAAAATAACTGGACTGGCCAAGAACTGTGGCAAACTCATAAATGTGAATAACATTATGAATTTATATTGCAGGACTGTTGAGAGGGTATGTGCAGAAAAAGAGACCACAATGGCGGTGGAAGGCACCTGGAAAGGTGGCGTTAACTTCCACCGAGAATTAATACCGTATTTGGACTCCACTGGCCCGGAGAACCAAAAGCGGCTCGCTGGCCCCGAATTAAATGTCTCACAGGCTAGTAGGTAGATGGTTTAATGAGGGATGAGAGGTGAACCTCCCATCCGTAGAGCCGTCAGACCTGATCAGCGCGAGGGTAATCGCGCCACACGCAACCTCGCAAGAGGATAAGGCGTGGGGTAGAAGCGATTGGGGGCAGACGCGAGGGGAGAACTCTGGCATTATGCAGAGTGAGTGATAGCAGAGAGGAAGGATTGCAACCTTCGCTCCTGGTCATTGGTAAACAGAGACGCAGTCTCACAACATCGTGGTCTCAGCTCGGGGGTGGCTAGTGGTAAATCCACTGGGAGTCACTAAGCCTACGGTTGGGTGGAAACGAGCACCCCTCTCAGCAGTTGCTCAACCCTTGTGTTATTTCTGATAAGTGTTTTGCCTCTAGCATCTTGAAATATATGTATTTTGATAATTATGCTCATAAGTTGCGGAACTGTGAATGTTTCCATTTTAAGAATGTATGAGTAGTATTTTGATCAGTACTCTTAGTTGTATATGCTTATAACAGAAAAACCACGCATGGCTTATGTTGATAAATAAATTTAATTATGCATAAGTTGAACCAAGTCAGGCTTCCAACCCGTTCTCGGGAAGTTGTTTACCCTTATTTGTCTCCAGGGATGCCCCATAATAGATCTCTTCACAGAGATTCCCTCCTTAGAAAGGTTTACCAAGAACCTGAAGAAAGGACTTGGTTGTGCAAGTCTTAACAACCTTGTACGAGGAGAAATGACCCTCTTAAAACCCTGAAGTAGCAGCGTAGGGATAAGTATCGATCGACGGACGAGATTCTGCCGGAAGACCCATGGTCATTCACGACCGTTTGATTGACGAAAGAAATGAGGGCGTTACATATCTTGCCCCTTTTCCTCTATTTTCATGAATAGCGAGGAAATCGGGATCGCAGACCCCCACGGTCCATGAGAACATCTGGACCGTTGATTTTTCCACATCCATGAATTAGTGGAAGAGTGCACAAGGTGGGACATATCTGAGCCGTTAGATCTTAGCCAGAAAAACCCGACATCCGTTGGATCGGTTAAGAGATGCATGAGGGTTAAGCCCTCGTGAACAGGAGGTTAAAATTCCTGACGAGAGGCGTGGCCATCGGGATATCGGCATTCGTGAAATCGGGAGTCACGATGACATGAGGTCGGGAATTTTCATAGTGAAATTCCCAGAATCAATATGAGCTGTCTATCATAGGAGGACACGTGGACAAGATCGGGAGCCCGTCGGCATTTCGGAGATCGAAGGAACAAGATACCGGAATATCTCTGCCGCAGAAACTCCGAGATCGCGAGAAGCGATCAGGACCATCTATCATAGGAGGACGCGTGGTGGCAATCAGAGCATTCGGGAAAAGTTCCGAAAGGAAAGTCACCCATCGGGAAATCGGGAATCGCGGAATCGGGATTCCTGTTGACAAGAGTTCAAGATTTCCCATGGTGGAAACCCCGGCGTAGATTTGAACCATCGATTTACGGAGGCCACGTGTCGAAGAGATTAACCGCATCGGGAAACCGGGGTTCGAGGATTCGGGGGTCCCATGATCGAAAGTTTGGATTCTCGTGATGATAAACCCCGATGAATGGACGAGATTCTTTCGGAGGATCTCAGGGTCTGTAATGACTGTTAGATGTGGAGATGAGATGTCAACTTAATCCAGGACGTGAATATGCTTTAGGATAAGCGGCGAGAAGATCTGGACAGCCAGAGTCCACCTGCCCAGATCTACAACTGAGGTTCCATTCCGAAGCCCCCTTACTGTTTTGCCTTTAGCGATAGGGGGGGGGGGTCTGGAATTGGACGCGCAACTCTTGAACGGTCGAGATTAACTCACCGGGATCAACGACGCTCAAGTGGATTCCGGACCCCCCTTGCCATTCTGCCTTTAATGGGGGGGGGGGTCCGGAATAGTGTGGCGTGTGAAGTGGGGCCCCCCTCCTGTCATGTCGACTGCTATGTCGAGTTTCCTTTTTTGCCACCTGTATTCCACTTAACCGCGCGACGGGGCCCATTCTCATTGGCGGTTCTCTACCCCTATTGGGATTTGTTCCTATTGGTCATTTGCTGACCCTGTAGGGATTCGTCCCCATTGGCCGGTCGCTAGCCCTGTCGGGGTTCGACGATTGCAGAGTCGAACGATTAAACATTACTGTAGCGCCGAGGCGCAAAATACAAATAGGCACTATGTCCCAATTGAACCGTGATCATGACCCGTGATCACATACGAACGGAGAAGGAGAGAGAAAGAGCCAGTTTACGCTGGGCCTCCATGGATATTTAGGGGTTCTGGTCCGGCAAAAGGCCAGAAAAATCTGATAAAGGTAGTGGGTATGTGACAAAGTGGTATCAGAGCATGGTTACAACACTCGGCCTGATTGGGCTCATGCACGAGTCACGCATAAGCTCCGTTCAAAGTATTCCTACGAAGAGCAACCCCCTAACGTAACTCTCTTGTCCAGGATTGAAAACTTGGAAACGAGAACCTGACTGTGTATGCATGTGAAAGAGTTATAAATTATGCGCAGATTATAAAAATATATATCTAACTCTTGACTAGCAATCAACGTTTGTCTTTTCACCTAAGCAGACGATCAGCCACGGGAAATTACAGACGCAGAGAATGGTGACTCACCAAGAGATGGGGGAAGGCTCCCACAACAGAGATGAAGAGTTTGACGAAAGAAGAGCAATAGGAACCCCTCCAGACCTAGTCGAGACCGTGAGGAGTCTCATGGTTGAGTTGCAAAGCTGCAAGGTCGACAATGAAAGGATGACGAAAGAACAAGAAAAGCAAACTGAAATTAATGCAGTGTTACTGCAGAGATTATCCGACCTACAACGACAAATGCAGCATGAACCCGAAGTGCAGAAACATGGTCGTATCAGTGGCCATATTGAGAGGAGCACCTCGAGAAAGGTCCACCCCAGAGGTAAAGGACCTGTGCCAGACGATCCCACTGAGAAGGAAGCTAGCGATTCAGAAGGCTCTTCCAGCAGCAGGACCAGTTCCTATTCTCGAAGAAAACAGAAGAAGCAAAAGACTTCCAAGAGTCATAAATTTGAGGAATTCAGAAAGGCCAAACCTCCCTCCTTCGACGGTGAGATAAAGAAGGGAGAGGAAGCCGAGGCCTGGCTACTTGGACTGAAGAAAT
>JASDQU010360494.1:0-11915 GCA_032191745.1 Picea mariana | reverse complement strand
GATCTAATTATCTTGTATTTAAAACTCACCTTCATACTGTTAGATAAATATATATATATTGGAGCTAGTGTGATGAAAACCAACTATGTCTCATCAAAATCTATCTTCCAAAACTAAGTATTTCACTTACACGTAGCTCTATCATTCTTTACTATATCAACGATAACAACACTTGGCCCTTTTCATGGTTTTATTTTTATAAGTGAACGAAGTTCAATTGTCTCTTTTCATGGTTTTATTTTTATAAGTGAAAGAAGTTAAAACATAAAATATTGGAGAATTGGATTGCTTAAAATTGAAGTGCGTGTTCTATTATTACATGTTGTCACACTCAAAAGAAAGCATAGCAAATATCGAGCATAAGTTTGTATAATGCACTTATAGAAAGCATAGCGAATATCAAACTATGAAAGAATCCCATTAATTTTTTATGGAGTTATTTTTTCATCAATGGCTTAGTAAGTTTTTGACAATCAATTTTTTTTTAATTTTTTTTTAAGTATTCTGTGAGTGAAAAATTTTATTTTTAGATTTTTAATAAAAAAATTGCAAAGTTTTCTTAAATATTTTATAATTAATTGAGAGAAAATTATTATTTTTAAATTTTTTTAACCAAAAAATAATTAAAAATTGTATAAGTTTTCTTTTCCATTCATTTGGACACTTCATAAATCTGGATTTGAGATAAATCTATGAAATGTAATGTTAGTATATATTACCTACTTACTATATAGCCTCATTGTTCTAGAATTAAACACCTTTAGTTGTATGTAAATTCTAACTAGATATGGTCCAACAATATTAATGAGAGAATGTATTGTGTTTGGCATATGGACAATATAAAGCCTCATTGTTCTAGAATTAAACACCTTTAGTTGTATGTAAATTCTAACTAGATATGGTCCAACAATATTAATGAGAGAATGTATTGTGTTTGGCATATGGACAATATAAAATAAAAATAGTAGGAGAATATTATTGCAACATAAAAGGTGAAAATAACATAAAGGTGGGCATTATAGACCATGTTATTATTACACCTACAATGCTACATAGTGTTATAATTCTTATTCTAATACATTATTTATCTTACTTCCCATACCATAAATATCCCTCTATGTTTGCAAATAAAGCCTCAATTATGCTTTATCAGATGAAGATTAACCTAAATCTATCCCAACAATTATTATATTAAATACAAATCTATAACATGTTTTATTATTTAATTTAAAATTGAAAGTATTCTCTCACATAATATAATTCTCAAATATAAAAACTTTATTTATAACCATTTATATTTATAATAGTATTAATTTGTAAAATATTATGATATTTTATATCATTTGTTGAAATAGCATGATCTTTTATAAGGAAAATATTTCCTACAAAACAAATTAGAGATAGACAACACACAAATATTGTAGCTAATCTAAATAGAAGATAGAACCATGAGAAAAACAAAACATTAGAATAGATCGAAACAAATAGATTAATCTTACTTTTCAAGTAGATTCCCTTCCTACGTTAAAAGTATTTACGAGTTTCCTAATGCCATGGACACCATTCCTATTGTCCATACAAAGAAAGAAGTGAGATGACCTAGAGTTTGGGGTTAAGCAGCTCTCAAATGGGAAAGCTAAGGACATTGAAGGCTACCAAGCTGAAATTTTTAAAATCGGAGGGTCAATCCTTATCCCTCACATACACAAGCTCTTCAATTTAGCAGTCAAGCAGGGCTTCCTTAAACCCTGGACGCAAAGCCTCATTGTTCCTATTTTTAAAAATGGGGATAAAAACATTCCCTCTAATTATAGGACCATTATGATTAGCTCGATTTTAGCCAAGCTTTATGGAATTATTTTGGAAAAGAAGATTAGCATTTGGCTAGAAAGTCACGGTAAAAGAGCTAAAGGCCAGGCCGGGTTTAGGAGATATCATTCAACTGTGGACCATCATGTTACCTTTAGGATCATTGTAGAGGAGTTCCATAATACTAAAACCAAACTCTTTTGTTGTTTTGTTGACTTTAGAAAAGATTTTGACATGGTTCCTAGGAAAAACCTTTGGAATAGGTTGGAAGAGATAAAAGTGCCTCTCGAGTTGAGGGCTGCTGAAATAAGGATGTATGAGAACGTTATTGCTAAGTTTAAAAACACTGAGGTCTATTCAAAAGAGATTAACTGCAATATCGGAGTCAAACAAGGTTGTCCCTTGTCCCCTACCCTTTTTGGCATATACATTGATAAATTAGAAGAATGCTTGGAAAAAGCAGGTTGTGTTGGCCCTACTCTCACTAGTATAGTCATCAATCTTCTTATTTATTCTGATGATATCGTTCTTATGGAAAGGAGTCCCCATGATCTTGAAAACCAACTAAGAATCCTCAAGGATTTTTGCTCCAATATGAGTATGACTATTAATACTAATAAGACTAAGGTCGTGATTATTAAATCCAATAAGATCCCTTATGATACCTTGGTATACGACAACAACAACTTGGAGGAAGTGACTTCATACAAATATCTTGGAATTGATACTCACCACAATATTAATTGGAATTATAGCATTGAGAAAAGGATTATTGGGGGATGGAAAGCTTATTATGGGCTTGAAAACAATCGTAAATGACCTGAACTTTGGAGTTGGTATAAGAAGAAACTCCTCTTTGAGACTCTTGTTACACCTGTTATTCTTTATGGATGTGAAGTCTGGGGCTGTAGTATCTCTCGTGAATCTTGGAGAAAGATAGAACAAATACAAACGAATTTTATAACCTATAATCTCAAAATTAAAGGAAATACACTCTATCCCATCCTCCTCGTAGAAACAAGCCTCTCCCCCATTAAGAGAATGGCTATGACTAGATACCTAATGTATAAGAACAAGTTAAACAACATGGAATACAAGAGGCTACCTAAAATTGCTTCCAAATCAAGTCATAACCACCATCGACTCAAGCGAGGATGGCATAAATACGCTCGGTCTTGGCTAAACTATTGGGGAACCATGGAAGAAACCATTTTGCAAAATAAAGATAATATTAAAAAAAATGTCAAATTAAAATTTAAGGAAAAAATGTGGTGTGATAAAGAGTTAGAGGAAGAAAGAAAATTAAGGTATTCTAAATATGTAATCAACCCTAATCTAGAAGATCAAAATTATCTATCTATTTTTCCAATAAAGAAAAAAATAAGCATTGGTAAGATAAGAACAAATTCTCATGAGCTCCATAGTGAAACTGGGTGTTGGTCAATTCCTAAAATGTCATGGGATGAAAGAGTGTGTCACCTTTGTGACACTAAGAAGGTTGAAGACAAAAATCATTTTCTCTTAGATTGTCTAGCCTATACTCATATTAGATCTCATTTTCAAAATATTGATCACACTACCAACCTTCCTAACCTCTTAACTCAACAAAAGTATGGTGATCTTGGAAAGATTCTCTTAATGTTTTTTTAGCACATAAACAAAATTCTAAAGAATCACAAGTAATCACTTACCCTCTTAAGGTATGATAGACCAATTAGGTCTTAGTGGACGTTAATCGTCATCATCATCATCATCACCCAAGTCAAAATCCTATTATAAGGATGCATGGACCACTCAAAACTAGGAAATAAATATTATATGCATACACAAGCAACTTGAAGCTAGAAAGAGATGTGCTAACTAACAAACCAATTATTGCAACAATCAATTAATGAATGAAAGAATCCCACAGAAGGTTGTGCCCACAAGGGAGTGTCTCTCCTCATTCGTTTGGATGGTTGGATGAGATAGATGATCTAGATATAATGGTTGGAATTTCCTAGGGTGTTGAGATATGGGGAGAATCCCATGTTCCATATCAGTTCCTCCCAGCTTAGTGTTGATATTATGGTAGATGCAGGAGGTATTAACCTCCATGTGTAACCTTTGGCTAGAATAGAATATTATGGAAGCAAGAGAAACCCTAAATATATGTGTAGAAACCCTAGAAGACAAGTCGGCCTTGTAAAAGAATTAATATTAAACTATTAGATTCTAAAAGCACAAGTCGACCTAGAAAAGTGACAAGAAACACTATAAATAAGAGATGATTTAGCTCATTTGTACACATACACTTCATACACTCTCTCAATCAAGTTTGGCACAAGTTTGGAGCTACAGCTGCAAGGATGAAAGGTGGATCTTCTAGGATGGTTCTTGGTCTCTCTCTCTAGCACCATATAGCCTAATATGTGCACCCTATCCTCTAGTATCTCTTGGAAGTGTTCTTGGTGATGGTTCTTGGTGGTATTCTTGGTAAGTGCAACTGCAACTACAATTGATGCAAATGCAATTGTTGTAGTTGATTATTGTTCTTGTTCAATGGCTTTGAGACTTTCTGATTGGTGAGATATCTATGGAGAAAGATGAGATATCTTCGTTATCTGTTGGTTCTAGTGTTTATTTCGAAATTATTCTATCTATAAAAGGTTATGGTGATTGGGGGTGGCTACATTCTTATGGTTGGGTGACAATAGTGATATTGTCTATGGTAAAATGAGCACATCTCTTTTATTGTAACAAGTTATGGGCTCACACTATCTTCAGAAATTATAACCAATGGACGATAGATTGGGAAAGTATTAGATACCTTGTCCAAGATGTAATCTTGGATTCAAAGGAAAAAGTGCACCCTCCATAGAAGTTGATACTTCAAGTTCCAGGTACCCTTGTCAAATATGTTTGATGAAAAATATTTGTGGAAGTTGTCATAGAAGAAGTTTATAAGGATGACACAATGCTTACAACAACTACCAGATGAGAAACAATTAGAACAAACAGAAACAAACTTAAAGAGACTCAAAGGGAGTCATACTCATAAATAAGTCAATAATCAAGAGGAAACTAGAATAGACTTGTGACACTCTACAGAAAGAATTAAGGATGCAAAGAGAAGCATGGACTCTCTCGGATGGAGGGAGATGATTAAAGAATTCCAAAAGAAGATAATGCATATTTCTCATTCAGGCATGAAGTCGGGATTGGGAGGGAGATAATCCCCAATAATATGATCCATTGAATAATTTGTGAATACTATGAAGTATATGTCCATGTTCTTCATTAGAAGTAGAAGCCATGATAAGAAACACATGTTCATCTTGACTCTAGAAGAATTCTTCTTTGAAAAGAAGCCTTGAATATCCCTGGTTTTCCATCTACATTTATGTTCCTATGGTGAAAGGAAGAAGTTGGAACCTTCGGGAAGGAAGGGCATGGAATATATAGAATATTCCATGGACTCCAACATTGAAGAAGGAAGTTGTGATGAAGAACAATGTATGTGAGAAATTGTGAAAAAGACTTATAAATGGAAGCATTGATAGGTACAAGGTGAGATTCAAGGCTAGAGGGTTATCCAAGAAGGAGGGAGAAGGCTATGATGATAGCTTGTTCTAGTAACTAGATATACCTCTACCTAAGCCATTATATCTCTTGTAGTATTCATGTGTTGGATTTTACCTGAGATGGATGTAAATATCATTCTTCTCAACAGAGTAATTGAAGAAGAAGCATATAGAAAAACCTCAAGGTTTTGAGGTATACCATAAAGAGACCCATGTATGAATATAGAAGAAGACCTTGTTTGGATACAAGCAACCTGGTGCAGAGCCTCTCATGTACAACAAAAGTGTGGTGAAAACTTCCTATGACAGAGGAAGCATATTGAAATGGTTCTTCAGAAGTATGGGATGATGGATTGAAAATCCATGGAAAACTCCCATGATGAAAGACCTGAGGAAGTAGAGAGACTTTGATCTAGTAGATATGTCCATGTATTAACAATTGAATGGCTCATTAATTCATTTGGATAATACTCAGTGGGATATTTTTTTTGTGGGACGTTTGAGTTATGATATACAGTTGCATGGATTTATCGATTCAAATTGGGTAGGGAGTGCAGATAGCAGAAGAAGTGCTTCTTAGATATGTTTCAGTTTGATCCTTGGCATGATATCATGGGCTAGTAGGAAACACAATTATGTTACACTCAACACTACAGAAGAAAAATATATTTCATCTTATGATGCTTGTACGGAAGCAATGTAGCTTTGTAATCTATTTTTTGGATTGTTTGATCATGTGATGGATTCGACTGTGATGTATTGTAATAATCAGAGCTGTGTGAAGATTTCAGAGAAGTTGATTTTCCATGACAGGTCGAAGCACATTGAGATCAAGTTTTATTTTCTCCATGATAGAGTCCAGAGGGGAGAAATGGTTCTCCAGTATATCTCCACAGATGAGCAGATAGCAAATATTTTGGTAAATCCTTTGTCCAAGATGAAAAGTTTGCGTACTTAAGGAATAAGTTGGGACTCATGGAGATGACTTCCTTATTGGAAAAGGAAGTGACTAATCCCAAGTTGGGAGGGAGCATGATATGTTATTAATATATGGATAGTGATTTTCCAATTTGGAAAATGGTCCAAGTTGGGCAGTCACTTTCCAGTCCAAAAAGTGGTCCAAGATTTATGATGGATAGTTATTTTCCAGTTCGGAAAATGGTCCAGATCAGATAGTCATTTCCATAATGGAAATAGTCTAATAGATTGTATATGTACCATAGAAAATGATTCCCCTTGTGGTCAGTGTGGGGGGATCGTCTAGCACAATCATTCTTCTTGGAAGTCACTTTGAGTAGTGGTCAAGAAGAATGGTTTGCCTCTCCGGGAAGTCATTCTTTCAAAGTTCACAGTTGTGATTAGTTTCAAAGAATGGTCTATTATAATAGGTTGGTGCAGGAAAGTCATTTTCATAGGAAATGGTATGGAAATTCATTCCCTAGGGAAGACTCATTCTCTCCAGGTTGCATTGTGATTAGTGTCGAAAGAATGGCCCAGTTAGGTGAATGGTCCAGGTTCAGAAATCGAGGAAAATTATTCTTCTATGCTTGAGAAGAATAGTCCAGATATCCCATGGCTGATGTTTCACTTTCTGAGGGCATATGCTCTTCCAGATCTCACAAATGTGAGTGGAGGAATGGCCCAGATGACTTAGTTTATATCATGATATTTTTTATGCAGGATGATATCAGATGATATGATTGTTGTGGATATTATATATCTTTAGACAATAGTTGAATGATGTGGTGGTGGATGCCCTCCACTAAAAATGATTGTGTGTCACTATTTAGTAGCTTTGTGCTACTAGGATTGGTTGTGTACCATTGGATAGTATTTGTGTACTACTATGGATAGAAATAGTTGTGTTCTATTGGATGGAATTTTTCTGATTTCCATGGAGACTAACACTAGAGTTGGAGATGATTTCCAGCTAGATTGATAGTGAGATGATGCATAGGAATTGATCTACATCATATGAGTATAGCTTAGATATGGTGCATTGAAACCATGCTAGTATGGCTTAGAGATGATGTAGATGGTACTCCACATCATGCTAGATATGATCATGCTAGTGCAACTTAGATATGATCATACAACTTAGATATGATGTAGTGTGGCAGATGGTTCTTGGATCCATTGAGGACATTTAGCATCTGTTTGGAAAATCATTCTTCTAGGACATAGGTCTACATTAGAATAATGGTCCTTGTATCTCTCTGTTGAGTGAGTGACTTATTCAACATCATACTTGATTACTCATATGGAGTATGGCCTTGAGAGATGATGCAGTTGATGCTATGAGATGATATTGATAGTGGTGTTGTTGCTCGTAAATTAATATATGTGATCATGAGATAGCATGTGTGGCTATGACGATGCTACCTATTAGTACCTCCATAGCTAGGAGGGAGTGTTGATATTATGGTAGATGCAGAATTTATTAACCTCCATGTCTAACCTTTGACTAGAATAGAATATTCTGGAAGCAAGAGAAACCCTAAATAGATGTGTAGAAAACCTAGAAGACAAGTCGTCTCAGTAAAAGAATTAATATTAAACTATTAGATTCTAAAAGGAAAAGTCGGCCCAGAAAAGTGAAAAGAATCACTATAAATAAGAGATGATCTAGCTCATTTGTACACTCACACTTCATACACTCTCAATCAAGTTTGGCGCAAGTTTGGAGTTGCAGCTGCAAGGATGGAAGGTGGACCTTCTTGGATGGTTCTTAGTCTCTCTCGATAGCACCATATAGCCTAATATGTGTTCCCTATCCTTTAGTATCTCTTAGTAGTGTTCGGGGTGATGGTTCTTGGTGTTATTCTTGTTAAGTGCAACTGCAACTGCTACAACTGAGTATTGTCCTTATTCTGTGGATTTGAGACTTTTTGTTTGGTGAGATATCTTTGGAGAAAGATGAGCTATCTTGGTTATTTGTTGGTTCTAGTACTTCTTCAGGAATAATTCTATCTAGAAATGGTTATGGTCCTTATGGGTGATTGCATGCCTATTGATGGGTGACAATAGTTATATTGTCTATGGTAAACCGAACACATCTCTTTTATTCTAACACTTAGAAAAAATTCATCCCTTATTTCCTCCAAACATAGAAACATTCCAATATGTTGAAAAAGGACCATAAAAGATAGATTTTGTCCACATACAATGAATAAGGACCAGAGAGATGTTGAATCATAGATGTGTATGAGATATGAGATTTAAGTAGGGAAGCAATCTACAATTCTTCCCATACATTTATAGGAGAGAGAAGTGACATAATGGATATTTGATGTAAGACAAGAAGAGTTGTGAGGTTTTTTGGTGAGGCATGTAGATAAATGATTGGTGATAGTGAACACTACAAAGATAAGTAAGTCAATGAAAGTGTTGGCATATATTCCATGCCTCCTAATTTATGAAACTGGATAGTGGTAGGAAAGAAACTAGAAGTAACATCTTGATGTGTTGAGAATGTATATTCTCATTAGTTGGTTCCTAGATATGTCAATGTTGCAGAAATGTGAAATCCTATAGTGAACAAAGGTAATTTATTAGAAGTGTTGTTGTGGTGAAGAGTGTGGTGACTCCAAGTGCTCATGTTCAATCCGACACTATAATGAGAATTTAATATGTGGCATGTATGTAATAAAGACACTAGGAGGTGCATGTATGATGTATGATGTATGATAGTTGTTGAACTATAGTTGTTTAGTTATGATTGATAAAGTGTTCATGATCCATATGTGTGTGATATTCACCATGTGTATTGTATCCTAGAGATGTTGTGTTAATTATTCGTAGCCTTCCATCCATCTATATATGATTTTGATTGATATATCTAGGTGGATAAAAGATGAAATAGGTAGAAGAGAGTGTGGGATCAGTAGGAAAACTATATGGAATATGTCAAGGAATGGTAAAATCCCATGAATATATCTTTCTATCATAGAGGTAGCATTATACCCTAGAACATTATGGTGGACGTAAGAGGACAACCTATGAAACTCTTAATGGGAACTAGAGGAATAAGGAATGATGTATTCACTCGAGGATCCATAAAATGGAGGGGATGGATGATGTGTAAGTGGCATGTTAGAAAGAAAAAATGCATACATGTTTTATGCACCAAATGTTGAGATTCCTGAAGAATTGAAGAATTGAAAGAGTACACCAATGATTCCTGAAGGAGTGAAGACTATGTTATTCCTGATGGATATAACTATTGAAAGATTACATTTTTATAGGATTCATACTATGCCTAAACAAAAAATATACCTAAACCAACTAATATCGAAGAAAGTGGAATTTGTTTTGTGCATGTTGTAGAATCCCTTGAATTGGAAGAGGAGACTGGTTCCTAATATAAGCTAGCATATATACTATGGATTTTGTAGAGGTATGTGCTTTCTAAATTGTTCCAAGATTAGCATCGACATGTCATATCCATGCTACTTATTTAGTTTCTTCATTAGCTACCATGTACTCTACTTCACGAGAAGAAAGAGAAAGTGTTATCAATTCTTATTGGACCATGAAATTAGGCTTGAACCAATTTGAAATGCATACCCTATCATAGAGAATCTATTGGTAGCATATCCTACTTAATCAAAATCAGTATAACCAAGAAGTGAAACAGAATCCTTAAGAGAATAGAAAACACCATAATTAAGAGTTTCTTGAAGATATCTAAGAATCATCTTAGCTACTTTCCAATGAATTTAATGAGGTTTTTGTATGAAACTTGAATCCATACTAACAACAAAGGAGATATCAGTGCTTCTATCAGTCAAATAAATCAAACTACTAACAAGTTAACAATAGAGTGTGGAATCAACAAGAGGTGACTCACAATAAACTATTAATTTGAATCTTGACTGAAATGGTGTTGGTGAAGTATTACAATCACTCATGTGTGAAACCAAGAAACAAAATCCAAAGCATACTTAGGCTGAGAAATGAAGATCCCATCAGCCATATGTCATACTTTAAGGCACAAAAAATAATGTAGAAGGCATGAGTATATCATCTCAAAATTCTTCTTTAGATCATTATTCAATCCCTAGATTAATAAAATGTTGTTTCCTACAAGAAATAGATCATCCACATAAATAAAAAATATGAGGACATAATCTTGAAATAAATGAACATAATTAACATATAGATTTGGATCAGATTGATTATTCTTGAAACCACTCTTCAAGAAATGAGTATCAATTTTCTCATACCAATCCATAGGTGTGTATTTAATACCATACAAGGACTTATGGAACTTGCATAACAAACTTGAAGCATCAAAAGTGATGAAACCAAGTGATTTTTGTAAATAAATTTCTTCATGGAGATCACCATTTAATAAGGGACTCTTGACATCCATTTGGTGAATTTCCCATTGAAAACATGCATCAATAGAAATAATTTCTCTTATGGTGTTCATTTTATAATTGGAGCAAAGGTTTGAGTGTAATCGATATCTTCTTTCTGTATAAATCCTTTGGATACTAACTAATCCTTATTCTTTCTGTAACATCCCCAGCCACCCATATGCCGGGAAATGCCACTGCTCGGATGCTTTACTTAGCTCTGAAACCACTATGTAACGTCCCCGACCATCCATGCTGGTCCATGCTACGCTAGAGAAAACATACGTTCTCTGTGCGGAACATACCATAACATACTCAACATCCTACCTGAGCTATGCCACATAAATTTATATCTGCATGTGATTTAAACATATGCACAGACAGAACTCTTGCAGAAGAATTATATATAAAACATAGGCATACAAATATATCTATAAATACACAGATTCACACTGAGATCACTGTAAACATACACATGAAACATATACAAGAAATACCCCCAAATATACAGACAGTCATAACCATGCATAAGATAAACCCATAAAAATTAATATGTAAATAATAATGCAACATGTAATTTTATCACACAAATGGCACTTATCTTGGTAATAATGTCACCAACTGCGTACAATCCATCCACGAACCTCCCAGCCTTATACCACACTGTTCATCACTCTCAACAGTGAATCACCCCTGAGCTGGGACTAAACTCCACCAAGGAAAATGGATTCCTAACCAGACTAAAGGCTCATGGACAATAGGAAATACTTCATCCCTGGTGCTCACTCAAATAATAGCCTACAGTCCCTCATTCCCCACATGCCTATCCCACCCAAGGAAGTGTGCCCCTTCTCTGCTCAACAGTCCCTCGGTTTCCCCACTTCCCTTACCGGGCTTCAGTAACAGGCAAAACAGGAAGTCTCAGAGCCCTGCAGCTGTAGTTTAGCACCTTCATGAAATCAGTTCACAACAATTCTCTCACCCAGAGAGAAACTTCTCATGGGCCTGACAACCCACCTCTTCAATATCCCATGGGCCTGACAACCCACTTCTTCAGTATCCCACAAGCCTAACAACCCGCTTCTTTAGTCCATCTTCCCAGCTAACCAGGTACACCAACCTCTATGGCCATGGATACAAGCTTCGTACAGTGACAAAAAGTAGGGAGGATAACTGACTGTGT
>JASDQU010360491.1:0-11758 GCA_032191745.1 Picea mariana | reverse complement strand
ACTACTTTTGCGACTTTCTAGAAATATATGGTGAGATTGTCTTTCACATCCCTCAGCTCTGTCTCCAGTTCAATGAATTTGTTTTTGGAATTGTTGAGGATGATGGTTACCTCAAGGATAGATGAGGTATTTATCCCTGCAAAAGCGTTGAGTGCAGAGGATTCTTGAATTGTGTTTTCTTTAGGATCGGGCCATGATTTCCATTCTACTACCCTCCATGTAAATGATTTTTCCCTTGTGTATTATCCTCTTTTCCTTGGGCCAATATCTTCTCAATATTTCTTGTCCTATTATAAAAATAGTAGTCTCCAATGTCTACTACAGAGCCCTCAAAATTCAGGGCTTGGGAGGAGAAGGAGGAATCTCTTGGAATGATACTTATGGGAGTGTATTCTTGAGGGGGTACATTCACGATGCCTAGATTGGGCGTCAATGGGGTGCTAGGGGTCTATCTTAAATTCTTATTCAACAGCTTGTCTGCCTTCTTATTAGCTTCAAATGCATTAGCTACCCATTTTTCCTCTGCCTCATTAGCCAATCTCTTGGCTTCTACTTCATCAGCCAACCTATTGGCTTCTACTTCATTAGCCAACCTCTTAGCTTCTATCTCATCAGCCAATTTCTTGTCTTTGGCTTCTTCTTCTTTCTTATTTTGGAGTGTATCCTATTGCACCATGATCTCATTTTCTTTTATGTTTTCTACCTCCTCAACTTTCCTTCTCTTATAATCCTACTCAGCTTGGAGTAATTTTTGCTCTAACTTTTCCTCCTTCCTGTTTTTCTCCTACTCTCTGGTGATGTCAGTGTCCTGATATTGCTGAAGCAATCTATGGAACTAGTTTAGAGTTGCCCTCTTTATCTCTTCTTGTTTATTTTCAAGTTCCCGCTTGGCATCATCATGGGGTAAGTTATGCAGGAATTCATCATAAGAGAGGATCCCCTTAAACTTTTCCTCTTCAAAATCGACCACATGGATACTGGAATGGGTGAGACCAAAATATCTAACATGGTTAATTGCTAGCTCATGAGGATCATAGACTTTGGGATATCCTAGGAATAGGATCAACTCCTTTAGGTCCTCTTCTTCTTTCCTTGCATGTTGGACATTGGAAATAGTGTAACTTCTGATGTGGATAGGGAAAACTAGCCAAAGTTTCTTGCTGCTAATTTGCAATAGAACAATGACCCTTGAACCCATGGTTTGGTATGCAATCTCCCTTATCAACAAATGGTCTGGGACAAAGTAGGGAAAAGAGTGCAAAGCTCCAGTGGTTCCATACACCAAGATATATGAATAATATTTATAGAGAAACCATCTAGCTACCTCTTTCATCCCATTTCTGGACTCAAAGGAAATTATGTGTCTTGGGAAACCAAACAGAATGGAGTGCAGGGGGGCTAGGAAGAGATTACATAATTCATAAAGTGTTTTCTGTAATTAATGCTCCATAACTAAGAGCAACATACATGGATGGGGGGTTGGTTTCGGCCCTAGTTCCACCCCAGGTCAACAAATTATACAGAGGAGCAGATGGCATCAATCATGTAGGCCGACATACAAAAACAAAGTTTCTTCATACCTGGGAGATTATTCATGTGTAGACATATGTTGAAATATAGGACCTCTGCCCAGTTGAATACTTTCCCTGTCTTGATGATGATGTCTACCAAAGGCATCCAATCAATATGAAAATGTGTTCTCTTTTCTTCTCCATATAGTCGACAAAGCATGGCTACCAAAAATTTGTAGGGAATCTTGAGCTTGTGAGTGGGAACTAATTTTTGGCCTTGTTTGAGGGTCTCATCTTCATCAACCCTATTATAGAACAAGTTCTAGGTTGGGAAAATACATACCCAACCACAAAAAAAAAGTGATACAACTTGGGAATCCTACACCCAATGTCACCTCGATCTAGGTCCCGCACTTCAAGGGTGACTAGGTTACTCTAGGGAGGAAATATCGGTGACCCTAGGGGGAATGAGATGTAGATGAATGGATATGGAAGTGGAGCCCCTAGAGGTCAAATATAAATGGAGTGAAATTTGGGAAGAGATGCCTTGTAATTCAAGTTATTGTTACCCCAAAGGTATAGTACTTCTCTAGATGATTGTACCTTCCCGAGACACAAGAAAATCCAAATTGCAATGATATATGTTAGTATGGATCAGAAAGTTAAGCTTGATGTCCCTAATTTTCAGCAGAAGATAACAGTTTATATCAGCAAATAAATCATTTTAAATCACCATGTAAATCATAAGATCAATCATCAATATTATCAATGAATATGGAAATCAATTATGACTCAAAAATGGCACTTTGAAGCTGAATAAAGCAATTTGTTATAACATGTATATTTATGCAGAAAATTGCAGCCTAATGGTTGTAGAATTCAATGGCATGCAGAAGAAAAATCAATCGTGGAAAAGTGCCAAGACGTAGCCCAAAATATGCTCCCTAGTTAGTAGAGTAAATGAGCAAAATTTAAGAGTTAGTCTAGGGTTAGTTTAGGAGTTAGGATTAGTTATATATCTAGGTTAGATATTCCCTAATGGTTGTAGTTTAGGGTTTGTAACAGAAATTTAAGTAGTGGGAGAGAGGGGAGACCCTATTAGGGGAAGACTCCTCTCAATGTGGCATACCAACTCCAAGCAAGAGATCTTTCAAAAGATAAAAATTCATGTTTCCCAAGGCAATGATTTTATATCTCAAATGCAAAAACAAAATGATTAGTGCCTTTACTATTGGGTTAATGGAGCCAAATAAATTAACTGTAGATGCTACTTCCTTGGGGGTGTAAATCCTCTTACTTCCCAAGGAAATTATATCTAGTTAGGGTTTGAGAATGAGGGGTGTAAATCCTCTTACTTCCTCAAACAAACTCTTTCAACATCAATGGAATTTAAGCAATAAATGATGGAGACTAGAGTGGGGGTGTAAATACTCTTACTTCCCACTTACCTCCTAGCACAACAATCCTTTACTTGAAACAAATTATAGCATAAGAGTAAAAGATCATACAAAAATCAAGAAAGATGCTAAGATAATACACCATAAAAGATAGAAATAATTCATCCAAGGCTAGCACCTCACTCCTCCATCAACCATTCACAAGAGATATCCATAAAAAAGTTCACAAGAGACAAATATAGCCAAGTGTAGAAAAAATTTCAGATCCAAGTCCTCTCACAAGAGGGAGATTTATGTCCAAATGAGATCTTATGATCTCTTATTTATACAAAATGTCACCAAGGTGACTTGTCCATATATTAAGGGGTAAACCACAAGACTAGGGGTCAACAACCCTAATATTTCCCCCTTTAACAAAGTAATATTAAAAAATTCATTTAAAGTTTCACTTTTGCACAAATAAAACCCTAATTTTACATGGATGTCACCCCTTTAGGGGTCATTTTGTCATTTGGGGAAATTCATTGGTGTTGGAGAAGCTATGGTAGGCCTTCAAAGGCCACATGTCAAGAACATATGCAATCTCCTTGTGGAAAAGGTCTCATCCTCCTCAAAACATCCATGTTTTAATGTGTGGAAACACCACCACCAAACCCTAGCCCCCAAGTATGATGTCAAGCTCAAAAGGAAGACATTTTTCCCCTCCTGGGAAAATCATTTGGCATGTGTGGGATGGGCTAGGTATTCCACATCATCTTATAGATCATCAATTCTTCATCTCTGTGATCTGGCATGTGGACCCTTGGAATCCAACCTATGGGATTGCAGCCCCATGTAAGCCCAAGCTAGGCTTGTTCTCCCAAAACTTTCAACCAACTAGGTCTTGCAAAGACAAATGAGCATGCCCTCCAAGGATCTCAAGTCATAACATCATGATAATTGAATCCAATAAATAAATGAGCCACCTAAGGATGTGCATCAAATATCATTATATCAAACAATTAATTTCTCAAAGACATTGTGTGACTTGTCAAGCTTGAAAATGGGAGGGTTGATGCGCTGTCCTATTGGGTAGATCTTTCCCTAGGCCAAGGAGAGTTTCCAAGAGATCCCTCTCTAAGCCATGTAAATTGGATGAAGTGGTTGGGGTAAAAACTCAATGGGCATAGGGATCATGACATACAAGGGGTCGGAGTGTCTCATTCATGGGTTCCTTTGTAGAGGGTTGTGTGGTACCTTCGTCTGCAATGCATTTTCTCCAATCCCATCAATTTCCATTCTTGTATTCTTTCATAATTTTAAGAAGAGGTTGAAGGTCATTTCCCTAGCGTGGTGACCAGATAATGTAAATGTCACCCACAAACACCTAGTGTAAATGATAAGGTTATCTCGTGATGAGACCCCCTTTCTCTCAACCATGCAAATGAGAGCCATTACCCCGGTTTGGTGACAAGATGATGGAAATGTCATACCACTAGATATTCATGGACGTGATAGGTTGGCTCGTGATGAGACCTCCCATCCTTCAACTAACCTTTTAAGCATTCTTTATTATATGTGGGTCCCCTTTACTCAAAGATAAGTGTTTCACTAATTTCTTGGGTGATCCCTAGGAGAAGCATCTGGAAGGTTCATACAAGGATTTTATATTTTACCCAACATCAATCCCTCTGGGCCTTCAGCCCCTTTTTTCGATAGAATGAGGGACAACCCCTTCTTGGGTCAATACACCCTAAAATCCCAAGAGATAAGGAAGTGGAGGGGAACAATGATGAAAAGTGGTATGTATGGTTGGTAAAGGTATGATGGCTCTTTAAGGGAGTTCCTAGTAGAAAACCCATACCTAAGGAAGACCACTTAGTAGGGAACAATTTCAACCACCAAGGTGAAGCAGGAAAAAAGTCCTAATGTCCAAGCATATATCATGAAATCTAGATCAATCTAAGATACAACATACTCAGCTAGATTAAATATTGAAATGGTTCTCACCATAATACTGAATTGTACCTCATGGAGCAAGTCCCGCTACCTTCTGGAAGTCATTTGATGTGGTGGATTCCATATAGAAATATGTGACCATCTATGGTGGTGAGAGGGGTTTCCAACAGTGCAAAAGAGTATTGTTGGTCATGTAGTCTCTCAGCACTCCATATCTGCAACCTGAGGGCCTCAAGAAATAATCTCCTTAGTTATCCACAAAATGGGGATAACAGGCACACCAGTGTTTCATTTTCTTCATCAGTCCTTTGCTTGATTGGGAAAACCCTTTTAAGAATGGTTCATTGAGAGAGCATCTGGGAGTCAGAATATGATATCTTGAGCTGATGTCTTCAGGTCTTAGGGACAATACTTGCTTCCCTTGTTTTCTTATGATGGTAGTTGTTGTTATATAATTGTTTGAGGAACCATTATGTTGCCTCATTACATGGGAAAAGTGACAGCTACTAGATGAATGTCGCTTCTTAGGATATTCTAGTAAACTCCCAAATTCTCATCATCTATGGGGAAATATGCAGAATTGAAGATCCTGTAGATTTCTTCATAATCAGGGAAGTGGTATTCACCAGTGTGGTGATTAGTATCAGTTACCAACACTTCAATTGGATGATATGATGATATAGGTCTTGCAAATGACTAGACTTAAATCGAGTCCTTTGGTATTTTTGAATTCTAGGTCACCATGATTGCTTATCAGTTGGTCCTGTATTACTAGGTTGAAAAAAGTATCATCTTAATAAACATAACATGTTAACTGTAACAACAAAAACATTTAAAAGAAAAAATTGGCTACCCGTGATTAAGCATCTATAATAATTGTGCAGTAACCCTCAATAAAATATCAAGATAGAAAAAATTATTCACAAACTTATGGCGTAAGATATGTCTAAAGAGGGGGGTTTATAGCTCATAATGCATATTAAACAATCATAAATGTTTCATAACTCGGATGTGTATGAGAATCATTTCTAAATATGGCCTTAATATTTGTCATTAATTCTCATTAAGGGTGTCGGTTTCTCGGATTCATGTATCGAAGGTGGGGAAAGGTTGATGTTAAAAAATACCATTATCAGAGTCATGCATTCAGAGAGGGAAGGATCGAAGATTAATTTGAGCTCTAATGGGAGGGGTATCGAAAGCATATTCCCCTTTATTTAGGAAAGTATGTTGACCTGAAAAGTATGCAATGTTGCGGGGAAGGTGGGACCTATCAGAGTCTTGGAGTCAGAGGTTGTCAGGGTGAGGTTCAAACTAAACCCCGAAAAAAAGGCATCAAAAGAATGTTCCTTCTTCTAAAAAGATTTTCCAAGCATACTCTTTGCATGAATTCGGAGAAACTCCATCAGATTTCCATAGGATGATGAAATGTTTCAACTCTGATGGAAGCAGTATCAAAAGAATATACCTTGATCATGGGAGAATGTTCCAGAAGCACAAATGGGAGGGCTCGAAAAGGCTGTTAGAGTTAGAATTTCATAGTTCGATAGAATGAGAGATAAAATGAACTCCGACGAGGATGGTATCGAAGGAATACTCCTTTGATACCTTGGGGTAGTGAAGAGTCTCGAAATAAATAAAATGAAATTTATTGAAGGTTGATAAACGGGGAAGAAAAGGGTCCAATCCTAAGACGCCACTTGGGGAGGTAGCGATCGAACATGCCGTACTGACTCAAGGGGTCGAGATAAGTTGGGTTTGAATCTATCTATCCATGGGATGCCATGTAAGGAGTGAATTTTATGTGTCAGAGATATCAGAGTGCAATGGTCGAAGTTCTGGGTGGTGTGTGGAGTGAAATACTTTGATGAAGATGATTATGACAAACCCCTTTCTGATGAGAACATCTGAAAGGTTTATGTTAGAATAAAATATGGTGTGAGGCTTGTTCTGAATCAATCATGACTTAGGATAAGGGTAGAAGAGTGAGATGAATCATGTCGGTCAAGTAAAACCAGGGATTGGGTCTTTACCGTGAGGAAGAAGAACGAAAAAATTGGGGAGGAGAGGTTGAATAGTGCAGTATAAAAGGGGTTGTTTATGACTACATCCAAAGGGTTTTTATTCACAATGAATGCATAAACTCTATAAGAGATAGAAAAAAAAAAAATTATTCAAGTGCATATCTCCTTAGTGAAGTAGGAAGGTATGCCTTGGAGGAAAAATTTAGGAATAAAAAGAGTGACCCATAAAATAATGGGTCATTATGGGAGGTGAGCCACAACAAATTGTGACTTACTGAGAAGAATCAGCTATCTCTGAGTTCAAAAAAGAGTGACTTCAACTAGATTAAATAAAAAAAATACCTTTTAATAGTTCATTCTGTATACAGATTGTGAACCCCACATCTAGTAGCCTGAGGACAAGATATAAATAAATCATGTTACCAGTGATATTCCACATAATTCAAGTGAGTGTTAATGGGAATTTGCTTCATACATCAACAGCCAAACATTGAGAGTAACACCACAGAGGAATGTTTATCAATTGTTACATACCGAAGTGTTTTCCTCATCTATATTTCACGGCATTGATTTACTGTTAGGGAGTGTCCATAGCCCTGATGAAGATGCCTTGGTATCATACAAGCATGGCCCCATTTCTAGTGAGCGTCCATAGCCCCGACGGGTTTACTTGTACTTCCCATGCTTTTAGTAGCATTTTCAACTTCCTTGTGATTATTATTTTCTATATTCACCTTTTATATATAAGATTTATGTATTTCTTTTGCAACATAGGTGAAAGTAAGCAGGAAGTAGGGTGATACGAGAGTTACTTTGATTTACTAGTCTCATTCAACAGTTTATTCTTGTGGGTCCATAAACATGGATCATCGATGCATTTTAGAATTAGGAATATCAAGGGAAGAGTCATTGGAGTTATGTAGAATACATTGAATTCAGGACATTTCGAAAAGCTTGATAGGAATACAAGCATGTCATGAGAGTGGCAACATAAGCTAGGATAACTGATGGAATTGGTCAAAAGGTACTGAATTTAAAAGTTAGAATTTTTCTTTTGGCACAGATGAACAAGTACCTATTTTCATTACTATCATCATTCATGAAGATAAACTTTGACCTCTGGTAAAATCGACCCCTTCAATATGGAAAGGCACTCACGGAACAAGGCACTTACGTAGGTCTAACAATATTGGGTCCCTATTGTGAAAGAAAAGGCTAGTCAAAAGCAACGAACAATAAGCTATTATAAAGTGAAAGGTGTGAAAAGAAAGAGAAATTCAAGAAAAGGCATGGAAAAAAATAGTAGTGGGAGAGACAGGAAGGATGATTAGAGTGAAAAACAACAGAAAATGAAAAGAAAGAAACAAAGAAACCACTACTATGTACAAGGATACATCACCATTGGTGATTAGGAGAAGTATTTTTTGAGTATTTGGCCATTGACAGGAAGCTCCTCCTCATCTCCCTGTAATTTTTTGAGTCTGAAAGTTCCATGACCTATTTTTTGGTGAATTAGATAGGGTCCTAACCATAGTTTATGGAATTTGGTGTGCTTTCCCTTAAGTTCATTAGATTTGTCCTATTTGAGAACAAGGTCTCCCTCCTGAAAATATTTGTTACCCACATCTGATTTGTCAAATATTTTTTTTATTATTTCTTGATGGTGTGTTAGGTTCATCTAATCTTTTCTCGTTTCTTATTCAAGTTTTAACAACATGTGTAATCTCTCGTGAATTATTGTATAAGCCTCGTCTTGGGCAGATTGGGCCAGTTGCAAGGTGGGTAGGAACAATGGATTCATGTTCATAGGCCAGGAAGAAAGGGGAGTTACCAATGGATGACTTGGGAGTCAGTCTCTCATCCAACGGGGTGTTCTGAAGAGCGAGGTGCCAATTTCTTTGATGGTCGTTGACAGTTTTCTCAAGAATTTTAATAAGGGTCTTATTAGTCGACTCTTCTAAACCATTCCCTTGTGGTTAGTAATTCGCTAAATACATAACCTTAATATTTTGTTCCAGAGCAAATTCCATCAATTTAAGAGAATAAAAATACTTGGAATTATCAAAGACTAATGAGTTAGGAATTCCAAACTTGGTGATGGTATGGGATTCAAGGACCAAAGTCACCTAATTTTCGTTGATAGCCTTCAAGGGAATTGTTTCGCTCCATCTGGTGAAATATTTGGTAGCTATCAAGATGTATTTGTACAGTTGGGATGAGTTGGAATTGATTTCACCGATCACATCCAACCCCCACTATTGAAAGGGGTGTCCAATGATCACAGGCTATAGGGGGAAGGCAATTTTTTCTCTCTCTCGGATGACATTTGGCACTGCTGGCATTTCCTTGCATATGTGTGAGAGTCCTTGAATAAAGTGGGTCGGTAGTATCCAACTCTAAGGATTTTGTGAGAAGTGGTGTCTCCACCGTAATTTCCACCAATTGGTCCATCATGGATTTTGAATAAGACCCTTTATGCATCCCTCTTCTCAAGACACCTCATAAAAACACCATCATAATTTTTTTTGCATAGAATTCCTTGGATGATCTGATATTGAGTAGAGTTGAGTCTAAGGGCCATTTTCTTCTCAGGGTCGAGATACTTTGGGGATGATCCATGAGTTAGCTAATATTTAATTTCGTAAAAACATTGGTCAAAGTTAACATGGATGTAACAGATCTCTCTTGCATATAGTTCTTGATCCTAATATAGAGCATCTTCATGTGATCCATCGCTTATCGATTCTACATCCATTTTGCATAACCCCTGTCCTTAGACTATTTTTGTAGGATTAATATCCAAGTCATATTCCTATAGAGTTATAATCCAATTAGATCTATTTTCTGTTGTCTTTATGTACCATTAGATTCCTGACATTAAGGTAAGGAATAATAAATTTCATTTTAGATTTGAGAAAGAACGACTTGAAGTGTTTGACAGCTTTAAATATAGCATAGGCTTGTTTATCTACTTCTGGGTTGTTTATCTTTGACCTTTGTAAGCCATAACTCATAAAATATACATGGAATTCATCTCCTTCCTGGTTCTTTTATGTTAGAATAGCCACAAATGTGATATATGAAGTGAAGGTGTAGACAATGAACTCTCAACTAAAATTTGGGCTATGTCTATTTTGATCTTATCGAAAGATTATTTTTCTTTATATCCCTATTTGAATTCATCATCATTTTTTATCATGTCTTGCATGGGTTTGATTGTTTCAAAAAAAGACGAGGATGAATCATCTTACAAAGTTTATTCTTCCCGGGAATGACTGCATGGATTTATTGTTATGAGGGGGAGGGCTCTTTGCAATTTCTTCAGTTCTCTCAGGTTTGATTTTCATACCATGCTTGGAAACAATGAATCCTAAGAGATTTCCTTCATAGACAGTAAAAATAGTTTTATTAGGATTGAGAGATATTCCATATCTTCTTCACCTATTAAATAATTTCTTCAGATTAGTTATATGGTCTTTTATGTCACTTGAAAATATAGTAACATCATCAAGATACACCACAACACACTCTCCAAGTATACCCTTGAAGGCAATGTTCATGGCCCTATGGAATGCTTCTCTAGCATTGATGAGACCAAATGGCATATTCCTGTAAGCATATGTTCCCCACTTGGTTTGGAAAGTTGGTTTTAGTTGATAATAATGGGCCACTAAGACTTGGTTGTAACCCAAAAAACCATTTAAAAGGGAGAGCATCTCAGATCCAGATACAAACTGCAAGATTTGTTCCATCAAGGGAACTGGGTAATTATATTTCTCTGAGGCTCTGTTCATATTCCTGAAATCAATACAAAGCCTTATATCCCCATTATTTTTCCTTACTGGAACTAAGTTGGAGATCCACTAGGTATGTCTGATTAGGAATATGATCTTGGCCTCCAACAACTTATTCAATTCTGCTTTGACTTGAGTCTCAAGGTTGGGGTGCATCTTCCTCAATTTGTTTTGAAATGGTTTCTTCATAGGCTTCATGGGAATTATGTGTTGTATGATTTTGGTGTCATATGTCTTGAGATCCTCATAGGTCCAAGAGAATATGTCTTTGTATTCCTAGAATAATTTAGCGTAATCCCATTTTTATTCAGGAGAAAAAAAATTCCTAGATTAATGTTTAGAGGCATGGTATTTGTCCCCAAGTTCACCACTTCAAATTGCATAGATGAGCTGTTTCTTTTTCATTTGATTTCTTTCTTGAATTTGTCTTGGATATCATAGAGTTTTTCCAATCTCACTACATTCCTTGGGATACCATTGGTTGAACCTGATGTGAAGTTTGATTGAGATGGGTCGGTCGTATCTGAATTCACCAGCTGGTCATGTTGGCCTTCATCAATGATAGATTCTTTGAAAGTATCTTTGAGGTGTAAGAAATTTATCAGTCGTTGGTCATCTTCAAAGACTCTCCAATTAGTGATATTGTCTGGAATTGAAGGCTTGTATAAAAGTTCAATAGAAAAAGTGTCAGGAATCAATCCATCTGAGAGTATTAACCTAGATGCCACATTGGCCAACAAATAAAAGTCATAGTTTAATGAAGGAGGTACCGAACTAATATTAAATGTAGAAAAATATTTGATCATCTCCCAAACATCAAGTTGATAGTGTTTCAAATGACTTGAAAAAAAATGAGTGGTGTTCCTTACATGTTTTATGATGATTTCAGAATCACCAAACACATTTATTTTCTCATCTTTCAAATATACTGCCTTTCTTAACCCCTGCAACAAGGATTCATATTCAACAATATCATTGGAGAATGAGAATTCTAGTCTGCATGCGATTAATGTTTTTATTCATGTCGGATATTTCAATATACAACCAACACCTGCACCTTCTAAATATTTGAATCCATCAAAAAAAAGTGTCCA
>JASDQU010360489.1:0-11795 GCA_032191745.1 Picea mariana | reverse complement strand
ATTAAAAATAAAGGCTCCTATAAGGCCAGCTTGTCAGTCGGCCCTCCTTCTAGCGCCATTTGTTGACGGGCGAAATCGATCATCTGTCAACTGAGAGAGTGGAACCGGTCTGGGGTTGTCTAATAACCCAAGCCGTTTGGGATGAACCACCCTGACGGGTTTAGTAGCTTCGTTAGCCGATCTAAGGTCCTAAAAGAACAAAAGAAAACTAATCTAAACTAACTAATAAACTAATATAATTAAAACTATCTACTAAACAAACTAAACTAAAGCTAATTATTAAAGCAAACTAAACTAATCTAATTATTAAAGCAATATAACTTATTCAAAAAATGTACAATATCCACAATTATAGATTTAGATAAAACCTGAAAAACTCATTTGCATTCTGCCCTAAGACAACGAGAGATATTTTTATTGCTTTTATGATTTTATGAACAGAAATAAAATAGAAAAATAACTAAACTAAATTACTAATCTAAACTACAAATATATCTAATCAAATCAACAAAAATAATCACAAACTAACCCGGAAATACACTCCAGATTTGCCCTATGTATGATGATTGTACTAGCAGACCAGAGGAAGGAAACTCGCACCGATTAATCCAGAAGCTTCTCGTAAACGATAGCTGCAATGCTCTTTAAGTTTGTTTACAGGACAAACAAGACATAAAAATCATAACAACTATATGATTTATAAATCTCTACAATTAGATAAACCTGTTATGCAAAGACTTATACAGAGTAATCCAATTGATGAAGAAGAGAAATCTGTCATTCATAAATTGAATCAAGTAATTGCTATTTTTTTAAATACTGGAAGAAATCAGATATGGATCATGTTAATTAATTCATATCATTTGCAAAAGACTAAGATAGCTAAAGTAGTCATTAATCAAATGCAAATTGATAACATAAACATGAAACAAAAGATTGATATTATGAAAGCTAAAGCTTTAGCAGAACATCAATTTATGTCTCAGTTTCTATTAGATATCCATAATCCTGGTTCTCCCACAAGCGAGGATGATGCTTATTACAAAAAATAATAAGTATTTAAAGGTTTTCCACAGGGTAAAACCTCCCTGTGGAAGTTATAAAACTGTTTACATAAAATCTGGGAAGATATCCCAAAGTTGCCTAAACTAGGAAACTAAAATAAAAGTAAAACATCCAAATATCCTCTAGACTGTCCATCAAATCCTATGCAATTCGAATTCACCTGAAACATGTCAGAAATGGACAAGTTAGAGGGACATTTTATTAATAAATGATTAAAGATTTAATTCTATAGACTAGCTACAGAATCTGGCGATTCTGTAGCTGGTCTAATTTAAAAATAGAACTGTATTAAACCAATCCAGAACCAACAGAATTATATTCAAATATTTGAACAAATATTTGATCACTAAATTGACACAAAGAAAATTGCATCTTGTCAGAAGTAGCCAACTCTATTTTCCAATTTTAAACAGACAAAAATCGTAATTGAATCAAAACGAAATTAACAGGATCATTTTTTTTAGTTTACAACTACATCAAACCAATTTGGGACCAACATAATCATTATGATTAAAGCAAATTCATATCAATTAAAACACAACTGTGTCTTATTTCAGGAAAAAGATCCTTTATACAGGTTGAATGCAGTCATAATCCAAATGAAAACATTTATCCAAAACAAAACAGAATCATATCTGGTAAATTGAAATCAATAGAATCTATTAAAAACAAACAAGATTAATCTAAAGCAAACCCCAATCGACTATATTAATTCAAACGAACAAAATTTCTTCAAAGAGAACCAAACTGAATCAAAACAAATCAATCTTTTATACTAAACTGAGAATAATAAAAACTAAATCATAGCTGTGTCCGAATTTAGCGCATGAATTTCCCACTCATGATTCATAACGAAATTATTTTGGTAAAATGAAATCAACGGAATCATCCTGAATCAAAACGAGCAGAGCTATTGAAAGCAAATCCAATCAATTATATTAATCCAAGAAAACTCATAAAGCAGAAATAATGTTGAAATACATACCTAGGCAGAAAGAAAATGCTTCTTCTGACAGACTTCTTGATAAATCTGTGGATTGATCAATGGTTTCAACAGGAATTTGAAGCACAAGGCTGGACGGGCAGAAGGGGTTTTGAAGCACAGGTCTGGATAAGTGATAAGCATTCTGACAAATGCACACAGACCCAAAACGCATGTTCCAGCCACTGAAAATTGACCTGTAAAGAAAGAGCTAGATCTCTGTAGTAACTCACTTTCTGAGGAAACTGCCCATGATGAAGGTAAAGGGGCTAAAAGTGGTTCTGGGTTTTCAATGGTTTGATCTAATTCAAAACCGTTTGCCCAAAATCGCTCACGCAAAAATGTGACTCTGGCAACAATTACGGGGGAAGCCTTAAGCAATCTTCTCTGGAAAAAATGAAACCAAAACCGACTCTGAACACCATGGGGGTTCAATTCACCCTTTAGGAGCTAGGAGAGAACATACAGTGGACATGGGTTTGGGTAGGGTTTGGACAAGGTATACGCAGGACTCAAAACTCATAGATTTTCCCAAAAATCAACAGAGGTAACCTGGTAAGGAGGCAAACATTAATGCCAAAGTGTGCGAGGGTGGTGGGAGGCAGTAAACCCATGCATAACTATCATATTAGCTGTACAATTGACAGTGCCTTGGTAAATATTTTAACTCAAATCACAATCAAACCATTGTAAACCAATTATCAAATGGACTATTCACATACTCACAACATTCATAACCAAAATATTTTAACCAAATGAAATATCAAATATCCACTTGAAAACCATAGTGTTCAACAATTGGTTCATATATTAAATCAACAAAAGTGTTTGTATGATTCAAAGAAACCACTACATCGATCATTGCACCATGGGTTTAATCACAATGTTAATGTTTTCTTATGAAACCAATGTATCGATTAAAGAACATATAAATTAAACCATCAATGCATCACAAACTCGATCAAACATCAAGCCACTAATAAACCAACGGTTGGATCACACTCCTTAACAAATCATCACAATCTCAAAGAAATGGAAATCATATTAACAACATAAATGCCAAATGAGTAAAGAATCTTGGAGTCTTTGCCGATTGTATATCAATAAGTAAATTGGAAACGCAACGAGCATAGAGACAAGAGAGATCATAACAATCTAATGACGTTTTTAATATGATTTCGAAAACCAGCGTTTTCACGCTTGCAGTCGTGAAAACGAGAACCAAGGTAAGTGTGCAAACACATATAAAACAATGGTGTGGTTTTATTGGAAAGATTGTGNCAGCTTATAAGACAGTGGAAAAATGTGGATTGGCTGCCAACACCACCTAAGCATATTTTCTTGGTTTAGTATTCAGATCCATAGTCTTATGGCAAGTCTGCTGGAAATTCCTTTTGGGAATCCACCATGCGAGAGGAGTACAACTGCCTCCTCGAGAACCAGACTTGGGATCTGGTTCCCATTCCTTCTGGAAGGAAACTTTTCAGGTGCAAAAGGGTCTACAGGAACAAGAGCACAATGAATGGACAGATTAGCAGATACAAAGCCAAGCTAGTAGCCAAAGGCTTTCATAAGGTGCATGGCATTGACTATGATGAGACCTTTGCCCCAGTAGAGAATATGGATTCCATATGTTTGACACTTTCCATTGCGGCAAACAAGGTATGGAAATTCCATCAGATAGACGTGAAGAATGCATTTATTCACAGTGATCTCTCTGAGGATATCTATATGGAGAAGCCCCAGGGATTTATGCAAGATTCATCTTTGGTATATCGACCAAAGAAGTCTCTTTATGGCCTCAAGCTGGCTCTGAGGGCATCATATGCCAATATGGACTCCTACCTTCTATCACATAACTTTGTACATTGTAAATAAGAATCGAATGTTTACATGCTCCGGATGACTGATTCATTTCTACTCTTAGTTTCGTATGTTGATGATTTGTCGATCATCGGTTGCTCGACTTCAGTGATTGTTGAAGTCAAGAGGATTCTACATGGCAGGTTTTTTATGACTAACGTGGGTCCACTACAATTATTCCTTGGACTTGAGATCAATCAGGATGCATCAGGCATCAAAATGTCTCAGGCCAAGTATGCACAAGATCTCCTTCAGATATTTCACATGACAGACTGCAAGTATGACACGACTCCTTTCCTATCAGGAGTCAGACTTGAGGATGGCAGGGACACTCCACTAGTTGACAACACACTGTATAGATAGCCAATGGGGAACTTTTTTTATCTCACACACTCCATACCAAACCTCTCCTATGCAGTTGGCGTAGTTTCTAGGTTCATGGAGGAGTCTCATGAGCTACATTAGAAGGCTTCAAAGTGTATCCTTCAATACGTACAAGGCACCATCACCTTTGGGATTCATTATGAAACAAAATCTACATTGGACCTCATCAGGTTCATTGATTCTGACTAGGCTGGCGATAGCATTGATTGCAACTCCACATCTGGTTACTCACTCAGTCTCAGTTACATGCCTATTTGTTGGTCGAGAAAGAAGTAGGTTTTTATTGCTCTATCTTCAGCCAAGGCAGAGTATAGAGGGGTAGTTAACATAACCATTCAGGCTATGTGGCTACAACATTTTCTAACTAAGTTGGGCATTCAATTTCATCGTCCGATCGTCATCTGGTGTGACAACCAGAGCACTCTGAAGTTCTGCAAAGATTAAGTTCAGAGGCATCAGATGAAGAACATCGAGACCTAGATGCACTACATCTAGGACTTAGTACACGAGGGGATCATCGACCTGTAGTTTTTTTCTTCAATAGAATAGACTTCAGACATCTTCACCAAGACCTTCACTGAGCAAAAGTTCCATTCTCTGCAAATTCGTCTTGGAGTGAAGGAAGCAGTTGCCTAGAAACTGTCAATTCTTCTTTTTTACATACATTGTACATCTTTGAGGGGGGGGTTTCCCATGAGGTTTTCCCTTTTTCCTCACTTTATTTTAGTGTATATTTTGTATTTGGGTACCTAACATGGCCTCATTTTCGGGACCCATTCTTTATTTTCACCATCATGATGTTCATGGGGGGTGTTGCAGTTACTTCACAAACACCTATGATTTATTTTTCTAAGGTTTTTCCTATGTTTATTATTCATTATTCAGTATCCTATATTTTAGGAATAATATTCCTCTAGGGAGAATATTCTCTTCAATTTTCACTTTCGTTTGATCATTTGAGTGGAGTCTAGATGCTATATTAGGATTATCACCATGCAACATTAGGATCATCACCAACTAATGTGCATTTTCCTTGGGATCATCACCAGACTAGCATATTACCCATAATTCCCTGATCTCCTCCTCACTTCACTATGTTTCAGTCAGTTAACTGAAGACTAATAGACTAGTTAACTCAACTAGGTGGTAGTTCACTCCCGTAACTGCTCGAGAGACTAGACTAGGTGGAAATTTACTCCCATAACTATTGGTGTGTGTCCATATCACTCTAGACCACCACTATGGTGCATTGGTTTCTCCTCCAGTGTGCATTGGTTGAGTTATAAAAAGTATATCATGTGTAAACTATCATTCATTCATTTGCTTATGAAAATTCTTCCATTGTTTCTCTCTTGATTCTTCTCTCTCATATTCTCTTTGAAAATGTGTGTGTTGATTTCTAGCTAGATCTATTCTATGAATATTCAACACATTTACAAAGATTGGTATGAAAATTTAACTGAGCATCTTCTGAAATTGAATTTCAAGCATTTCAATCTTGGCGATGCAACCTTGTTTGTCAAAAAAGTTGGAAAAATTGTTGTATATCTTATAGTATATGTATATGATCTATTGATAATAGGGACCAATGATAACTACATTACATCCATAAAAAAAGCGTTGAAGAAAATCTTCAAGATGGAAAATTTGGGACATCTTCACAACTATTTGGGCACTGAAGTGATTCAAAATTCAAAATACATATTCAACTCCCAGAAGAAGTACATTGGAGAATTGTTGAACAAGTTTGGCATGCCTGAGTGCAATCATGTTTCTATTCCAATGGAACAAAATTTGAAACTCACATCCAAAGAAGGGAATGAATTTGAGGATGCAACCAAGTATAGACATCTTGTGGGAAGTATTATCTATATTATTGCCACTAGACCAAACATTTCATTTATTGTTGGGATTCTTTCCGGATTCATACAAAATCCTTTTGAATGACATTGGTCTACTACAAAAAGAGTTATGAAATACTTAAAAGGAGCTCAATATTTTGGACTCAGGTAGTCTAAGGGGAATGACTTCAACCTCATTGGATATTCTAATTCAGAATTTGATGGAGATAAGGAAAATCGAGTATCAACTTCAGACTATCGCATGAATCTTGGATCAACAACTAACTCTTGGAGATCACACAAACAATCAATTCTAGTAGATTCCACAACAAAGGAATAATATGTGGCATTTGTAGAAGCTACAAAGAAGATTGTGTGGATTGGGAAAATACTTGAATATTTGCAGGAGAAACAAGTGAATTATACTCCTCTTTTAGTTGACAATACTTCTACAATCAAGTTGTCCAAGAATATTAAATTCCATGATCTAACCAAGCACATCAACACAAAGTGTCACATGATTCGATATTATATAGAGGCCAAGACTATTCACTTAAGACATTGTTCCACAAATGAGCGAATTGCAAACATCTTCACCAAAGCACTTGGAAGAGAAAAGTTTGAGAAGTTTAGAATGATGCTTGGACTGACACACACCCATTCAGATTAAGGGGGGGAATGTTGGACATGTAATCCTTGGAATTTCGTTTTGTAATATTAATGTACATATGAAGAGTCGTAGGTGATAGGAAATGTATTCAGTTATAGAATACCATCAGTCATTTATTGTTGTATTTATGAACCTATCAAGCTAATGCAATGGATATCAAGTGTGGAGTTACTTTTCTGCCCTATCTAGCATGATATTTTTTAATAAATTGTGTCTTGGATTGAGCTCAACCTACCTATACACTTTATGCAAGTCCCAATCAAATTTATGAAAGAACCATGCACATAAGTCTTTGCAATTATTCTCAACTCAGTTCAAACTTCAAAGCTTTGCTTGTTTATCTTTTTCTCTAGTGTTACCAAAGTTGATTCCAATTATAAATATAATTGTGCTCTAAAATATGTATTCTGAAAAAATAACATACTTTTATATTTAAATATGTAATCAGATATTTATCAATCATATACATGCTTATATTAACTAGACTCAAAATATTGTTCACTTTTGAAATAAGATTGAAGGATCCTTGGAAATAATATCTACAAGGTCATATGCACTTGTCTAGTAGTCCACATGATAGTCAGCAAATGGATTTGGAAATCCAATGGCTCAACAACAGGAAGATCAAATGTTCATATTCATTTCTCCCCCCTTAATTTGTACGAAGGATACAAAGTAGGGAGGGGGGGGGCTGAAATCCAAAACTGTGGTTTTGGAAACATTGATGTTGTAGCTAGTTATGCATTTCAAGCCACTCCAGAAAATTTTTAAAACCATATATCCCCCTCTGAAATGCATATACGAATGACAAGTTTCATATTGATGGTTTTAGTGACCATTGGATGGTGTGATGAGCATACAAACTAAACTATGTTGTAGATTAGGTCTGAGCCAAGCATCTGAGAGAAAATCTATTTATCAGCTCCTCTTCATGTAGAAGAAAGTTAGGGATGTATTCCTTTTATGAGGCCTTAACAATTCCATAGCTAAAAACTACAAACAAAGTTTGATAGAAATAAAGGAAGCACATGCACTTTTGTAGAGTATGAATATTGACTCAAATATTTCACTATGATTTCAACACCTCATAGATATAAGGAAAGGAAATGTCTAGCTTCAATGAACTTGATTTGAGAGATAAATTCTAGTTCTAATTCTTGAGATGGATATAACTATTTTTCTAAAATAAAGTGAGTCCAAGCTAAAACTAATCACACTATATTTATGGTAAAGAGGATTTGCAAAAGAAGCACCATGATTCACATAACTAATCCATTGGCAGAGTCCAAAGTTTCGCTCCAATTACGCTCCATCTTGCTCTAGAATTCACCCTCCATGACTGCGTCAACTTCAATCTCTATTTCTTGCTCTTTCTCCCCTTCCCATGCACAAACTTGACCAACTAAAACTCCCCCCTCCCAACCCATACTAATTTCCTCTCTTTGGATTATCTTTCTTGACTCGCACTCTTCCCCAAACTGATTATACTCAACCCCCATGTGCCCAATAACTTTGGGATTTGACCACTCACAGCCACCCTCTTACATGTATTCAATGATTAGATTTGGGAACACTCAATTAGAAATGGGAAGGTTCATATACAAATAACAATTTTAGGAAAAATGGGTTAAATTAATATACATGGGTATTTCCCCCTTAGACCCTTCTTGGACCCCTCTTTGGCATTATCCTAGACACTCCCCTCTCTTGTGGATTAATTAAGCCCCCATATCTTTTCTATGTCCCCTTAGTAGCTGACATCACATTTGTTATTATTAAAACAAGGTAATACAATTCACATATTACATCGCTTGGTCATAGCCACATATTATATCTACATAACCACTAATTAAAGTGGGGATTATAGTAGGGATGTTACATTCCCCCTCCCCTACAATTGTGCACCATCCTTGGTGCACTCTATTTTGATGCACACACACACACACACACACACACACACACACACACACACACACACACATATGCAAATTTACATCACAATACTCAGAAAATAAAATTCTGCAATTTTACAACTCCAATAGCAGCTCAAACCAAAATCTCATGTTCCTCTCAACTCGTCAACCCAAGGAATTCACCATTATTTTATTAAATTTAACCTAAGGGATGTACCATATGTTTATCAAGTCTAACCCAAGGAATGAGCCATTATTTTATGATCTTCACTTTGAGATGTGGTTCTAGAACTCTAGCTTCTCAAAACAAAGTCTTGCATTTTGTTTTCTTCAAAACTGTCAAAACTTTGCGGGTATTTTTCCTGCATGTTTTCTTCATGCTCCCATGTATCATCTTCAGGACTGTAATATCTTCATTGAACCTTTACTATCCCTATGGATTTATTCCTGATCACTTTGACTTTCCATTCTAGGATCCATACCAGTTCCACCCGGAAATCCCCTTCGTGATCCACCTGAATCACATTCCAATCAATTATGTGGTTACAATCAGGCACATATTTCTTTAATAATGACAGATGAAATACATTATGCACTCTCATATATGTATACAAAGTTAACATGTATGCAACTGGCCCTATCTATTGTAATATTTCAAAAATCCCACAATATCTTTCTGCCAACTTCGGGCAGCTTTCTAATCTTAGAAAACTTCTCTTTTCCTTCACTATAAAAAACACATGTTCTCCTACTTTAAAATATATGAAAACTTTGTTCATGTTTGCATAAATTTTCTACCTATCCTGGGAAGCCTTCAAATTTCGCTTTACCTTTACCATGTGATCTTCCATTTCTTTTAACAATTCTAGCCCAACAAATACTCTATCTGTTGGATTATCCCAACTCACTAGTGTGTTACATTTTCTTCCATACAATTCCTGAAACTGACTCATTTTCAATGAGGCCTGATACCCATTATTGTATGAAAAATCAACTAAATGAGTTTAATCTTCCCACTTTTATGGTTGATCCATCACATACATTCTAAGCATGTCCTTAGTTATCCTGTTAGTCCTTTCTGTTTTCCCATATGACTTTGGATGATATGTTGTACTAATATTTAAATTTGTTCCAAAGCCCTTGAAAAAAACCTTCCAAAAATGGGAAGTAAACTTTGGATCTATATCCAAAACTATTGCTTTCAACACTCCATGTAGCCTAGAAACTTCTCTCATGTAAATTTATGCAATATTTTTTTCCTTATGAGTAGTCTTTACTGGAATAAAGTGATGAGTAGTGGGGTCTAAGGTTGGGAGGTTCGTGGAAGGCCTGTAGGCATTTGGTGATATTCTTACCAAGATAAGTGTCAATTGTGTGATAAATTACATGTTGCATATTTATTTATGTGTTTATTTTTATGGTTTTATCCTATGTGTGGTTCATAACTGTGTTTATATTTATGGGTATTGCTTGTATATGCTGCATGTATATGTTTACTATTATTTCAGTAGGAATCCATGCATTTACAGGATGTATTTGTCTATTTATGTTTTATTTATAAATTTCTGCAAGAGTTCTGTGTGAATATGTTTTAATTGCATGCAGTTCAAAAAATATATGTGTGGCATAGCTCAGTTGGATGTTGCGTATGTTACAGTATGTTGAGCAGAGAATGAAATCATTTTCTGGAGTAGCATGGAACGACCTGGGTGGTCATGGATGTTACAATATGGTAATATGGTATCTAATATTAAGAGAAATGCATAATGTACCTTATGTTGGGCACCCAGGTTATCAGAAAACTATTGTAGTTGTCAAGAGACAATATTATTGGCTAGGAATGAAGAAAGAAGTTGTTGATTCTATTGCCAAATTTTTAGAATGTCAAAAGGTAAAGTTTGAGCATAGACACCCAACTGGTTTGCTACAACCATTACCCATTCCTGAGTGCAAATGGGAAGTTGTAACAATGGATTTCATCACCAAACTGCCCAGAACAAACAAGACACACGACTCTATCACTATAGTGGTGGATAAGCTTACTAAAGTTGCCCACTTTATTCTAGTTAACCTCACTCACAAGGCAGCCAACATTGCTGATATTTATATGAGAGAAATTGCTTGATTACATGGAATACCCAAGACAATTGTGTCTGACAGAGATCCAAAATTTACCTCAAATTTTTGGAAGGGATTATTTAATGGATTTGGGACAAATTTGAATTTTAGTACAGATTATCATCCATAATCATATGGACAAACAGAGAGGGTGAATCAAGTGATTGAGGATATGTTGAGGATGTATGTGATGGATAAACCATCAAAATGGGAAGACTACCTACCCTTAGTAGAGTTTGATTATAACAATGGGTACCAAACATCTCTAAATATGAGCCCATTTGAGGCACTTTATGGCAGAAAGTGCAACACACCGGTAAGCTGGGATAATAATGCAGGCACCACCTGCTATGTCGAAGCAGATCTTCGATTCCGCCATTTTCTGTACTAGAATCTTTCTTGCATATGGTCTTCATCATTCTTTGATAGGGCTAAATTCGCTAACTGTCACTAACATTTGCAATTTGGTTCGATTTGGCAGAACTATTGCCGAATTTGTCAAATTGCCGAATTTGTCAATTTAAGCACCTTTGGTTTTATTAGCACCCAACGGAAAATAACTTTATGCATGAAGTAAGCACCCCACGACCATACACCGTGACCATAACCCCAACGGAATTCAATTCAACACCGTTCTTTGTACTTACCTCAAATCTCCGTTCCCATTCAATGAGGGACACGTGGCCTCAACGGAAATCACCAAAACGCTTTGAAATTCGGACCATCCATCCTCCGTTGTGATCTGGGTCATCATTTCTTTGCTACTGGACTCCGCTCGGATCTGAATCGTCCATCTCTTGTATGGTTGACACCACCGATCCTTAACCCCCTCGACGTATACTCTGCTTTCCACCGTGAACCTTGATACATACAGAGTGAAAATATCAACTCGTTTCAGTATTGTTTTCGATGCCAAGGGTCTTTAAACAATATTGCCAGATCGTTTATGTATTCCAACG
>JASDQU010360488.1:0-10089 GCA_032191745.1 Picea mariana | reverse complement strand
CAAGGGAAACAAAGGAGGAACACATATTCTTCTTTCGCCCAGTGAATCACCATTTGTTCAGCACTCAACACACCCTAAAAACGTTTATGACAATTTTCTTTTTTGGGTACCACTCGATCCTTTGCATGGTTTGTTCTCACTTTAGTGTGAAACTGATGCCTCTACTTATCTTTTATGTTTCGTGATTTAATTGATTTAATTTTACCTGAACGTACAAAAAAGAATCATCTTAACTCTAAAAGGGACTTAACAACTACTCGAAGCTTGACTACCTAAAGTTTTCCTTGACTCGCTTAGGAAGTTCAACATCGGTAGAGGTAAAGGGTGAAGAAAATTGCTTACGAATTCAAAATAGCCGAGCGCTGACCTTCATCGATGTCGACTGATAAAAGCCTTTCTTTTCTACGAATAAGCCTCGGTAAGGATTTTTCCGAAGACCGATCCATTTGGCTTTGATAGAAAAACATAATAGTGAGCACAACACAAATAGAGGAGTGACATCGCTGACCCACAACCCCCGAAACAATTTCGGCATCGGAGAAGTTACAACGTGTTAATCCAAAAAGAAAACTATACATTAATTTTACTGTTCCCGATGCCATCCAAACATCGACATCCTTTATACCTAGTCCTTTTGTGCTTTTAATGCTAGTGAAGCCCCCAAGTGAAATTCCTACCCACCAGTCGAGTGTTCTCTTTTATGTTTAGATATTTTAATAACCTCTATTAATAATGCCACATTAACATCAACTGACATTGGAAGTTTTAAAAGGAAACACATCGACAAATTTACAAATGCAATAATAACAAATTATAAAATCCCATGGTGAGCGTGAAAGATTTAAATAAGAAAACATGGTTAATTTACATCCAAAAGGAACGTGATACATTCAAAACACTTTTGAATTCTTCTTACAATTAAATCTCCCTCCAAGTTTGGGTTACATGAAAATAGACAACATCAAAGACCCGACTAGCCAGCCTGATCGCAATAAGAATACAAAACCCTTACAAAAAAGAGAGAAAAAAAAAACTATCAAGTGGCACCTTCGAGGACGTAAAGCAGGACCCTGCCCATTATGTTTCTCTTGTGTGTGGGTCCTCTCTTGGACTGACCCTCATGCCTCATAATGTATTTTTCTCCTCTTTCACTGTCATCCTCTGTGCCTCGCGTAATTGCACAATTGTATCTTGCACTTCTCGAAGTCGTCTCTGGAGCCAAAATGTGCTACCTTCGTGACCCTGTGACATTGATACCTCCTGACTCTTCACCACTAACTGTCTCTACAAATCTCTATTCTCTTGGTAGAGTTCAGCTATGGTAAGTTGGGCTCACTCTAACTGCTATGTGGGGATCTCGATGGGAGAACTCGATGCCTTTTCCCTTCCCTTTCTTCTCCCACTACCTCTACCAGTAGTCCCAATAGGCTTCAATCAATTGGTAAGAATCATAGGCCCCTCAACAGATGGATGCACACTTGGCTCAGCCGGGAGGTGGTATTCCTCTCCTTTTCCTACATCTTTCCTAGGCCTTCCCCTTCTCCATGGTGTTTGCTCCTGAGAGGGAATGGTCCCTAGAATACCTCGTTCAAATGTACTTTTCTTCACCCCAATATCCACTGGAGTCACTGACACCATCTCCAAGAAAAGGCTTGTACCTCCTGTTGGAGTTTGAAGGATGCTGGAAGCCAATAAGAAAGAGTCCCAGACACGTTCGGGCTCAAACCTGGCACTCCAGCTACCCTAGAAACCCCGTCCCGTGTTCGAAGGAGATACCATAATGCAACATTGTAAGGAATCAGACATCTACAGGTGATAAAGGGATACTACATGGAATTTCTCAAAGATAAACTCACCAGACCAACATTATAGAGTTATAAGCCTGATGTATGCATAGACTTACCCACATAACTCCTAGAATTTATAGTGAAACAAAGGAACGAAATAGAGTCTGCCAATAGAACACTCATGCCTCGCAACGGGATGTTTTGAAGACTTAACGCATCACATTTGCTCGACGGATGCAATCCAGAACACGTAAAATGCCTCCGATCAGAGTTGCGGGGAACGTACGATATGATCATCCCTATCTCTTTAAACTTCCTAGCTTCCATTATTGATGAATGATATTTGACACACTTGGTAATACATATTCTGGAGGCATTTAACGACTTCCTTATTACGATATCTGACCTTTTGGGAGCATAAACGCACACGCTCGACTCTGACATCTTCTCCCATCCCCAAAGGTCGAACGACTACTATGATGGTCCTGATGATCATGCCCATCATACTTGATTTTCCACTCTATGGCGTGATGACATAATTCATTTAAACCAAAGAGGAGCGACGACATAAACAAAGGCATCGCAGGTCATTCAAAGGGAAACTGGGATCACGTAAGTATTAAACAATCGGGACTAGTGAGCTCCACAGGTACGTATCAGTCCATTTTTTTTGTTGATAGATTATATTATATTACTTGATCACTAAAACTATCTCAATCCCGATTGTAGGAAAATTCCCCGATTACCGAATTAAGCTTGCTTTGGGATCTCGCCGAGGAACTCAAAAGAAATACCGAAGTATCAACCGAAGGAGAGATGAGAGAAGTCAGGCTCTCCGAGTTTAGCACCCCCGATGAATTTATTGACCTGAGTAACGTGTTCAAGATGCATGCTGAACAAGACTTGCTATGGGACAAGGAGTGAGAAAATATAACCGATGCAAGGCCAGGGAAAGTGCAACAATTTGTAGAACACCCGATCAGAGCTCGAACCATGCTACAAAATTTGAACTCCATTTTGGTAAAGTACCGAGTGCATGCAGTGGATATCAGAGGAATATATGCAGCCCCAATGGAACATCACAGATTCCCATTTTCCCAAACTTGTGAAGAATTGTTTATCAGTTGTTTTGAATATGAAAGAAGTCACCCTTTTCAAGAGATATCTCGAGTGGACTGTTAAAGAAACTAATGGACAATGACGCCACATGGTGATTTTTGTTTGGTTCAAACTGTACTTGGTCGTTAATTTTGGTTGAACTTTATATTATAAATAAGGACATTGACCAATTAGTCAAAGGTTGAGGGTTGTTGTAAGAACTCTTTCTTTTTGGTTGTTAAGAATTTTTTTGAGAGTGCTATGAATTGAGAAGTCCTTATGGACCAAAGACAAGCTATTTTCATCAAATTGTATGTGATTGGACTTGGAGATAAACTACTTCCTATCATGTTCCATGAATGATTCAGTAATGAGTAAGAGCAATTAATTTTCTTGTCAAGCTATTTGGTGCAATGTTTTGATGTTCTTTTCTTTAATGATGAAGATAAATCATTGTGTTATTATGTGATGAATGTTATGGTAGATGAATTATTTTTCTTACTGTGATATTATTACATATGTGTTTTCTTTTCATTAATTGGTTTCTTACATAGTAATTGGATGCTCATTTGGTTAATGTATTAGTACTATGCCTATGGTATAGAATCATTGTCATGCTTGAGCAGCGGGTTATCCCAAGCTCGACCTCTTCCCAGTAGTTAAAACTTAATCTTGTTATTTCTCAAGTTGGTTTATACTGGCTTGCTTCTCTCATACCAGCCCCACCCCAAGAGAAAATACAAAGAAGAACATTCCTAACTGAAGGGAGAGCTTTCACAAGAAAACACAAAGCCCATCGATAAATTGGTCATATCGCAGGATCTAGAGAACCATTTCATCTTAAACATTGTAGAGTCTAATTGGGTTTCGATGGTGGGTTTGGTTCCTACTGTTGAGTCAATGGATTTAAGACCCATCAACAGGATCTAATTATCAACGGACACGTGGAAAAACTCTACAAGTGAGTAGTGAAGAAGAAGTGAAGCAAACGACAAAAGGAAAAAATTAGAGCGGAGGTTGAGAGCGTTGGGGAAAATCAACCAGTCTAGTTGAGCACTCTAAAGGAAGAAATTGCCAATATGGAATAAATTCTTAGTTAGAATTGAGTACGTTCCAACAAATTTTGGACATGTGGCATTCAAATAAAAAGCTTCAGATATGTGAGACCTATTCGTAACGATCCATTTAAAGTAGGAGAATTGTCATTATACACTACTCCTTTTTTGTAACTGGCTTATATTTTTAGAATTATGGAGAAGTTTAATCGTTTTGAATCCCACTATAAATCTATATATCATCCCGAGGATATAGAAGGCATGAGAGGAAGAGGGCCCTACCCTCGTAGAAGGAAGGTTTTGTAAAATCATGGAGCTAAACTTAATATATAATGCAAAAATGGTTGTCGAAATGTTTATGAAAAGATTCTAATTAGTTGTGATATGAGTTTTGTTTCTTTTTGTAGTATGTATTTATTATGTCTCTAAAATCCCATTCAAAATTTCCTCTTTTAAATTGGAGATTTAGAAGTCTGGAATTCATCTGATGATGCTCTAGACTTAGCAATTTAAATTTATGTTATTCTCTTCTTGACTAGGTCAGAATTCATTTAAATATTCTCTGATGCAGTTATGTGTTCTTATTTTCCTCTGTTACCATGAAATTTTTTGATTTAAACTCAATCTCATTGCCTCATGTATCATTTTCCTCTTGATAGTTTCCATGATTTGTAAATGAATTGTTCATGTTTCAACTCCATAGCCCAAATACCACCTCTATTCTTTCAACAAATCTATCACACTCAACAAATATAGCCACCAATATCCAAAGAAATATCAAGTGATATGAGAGATCCCTCTCTGAGTTGAGTAGGCTAGTGCCTCAACTCTAAAGTTGGTTGAAATAGTTACCTATGTCGTTTGTCTATTTAGCCGGACAAAATTTACAGAGTGCTAACAGACCCAACTCCTTCTTGGCACCCTTATTTGAGACCTTTCCCATTGGATTCCTCTCTTTGTATTGATCACAGTGGTTCCTATGATTCTTTGTGGCCCATATCTCCTTTATGACACCCTCATTTGCTACCAAGCCCCACAAAATTCATACTTGTGTTTCTTTTTGAGCTCTCATTCAACCTAAACTTCCACAATGGCCCCTACCACCCATGCTCAGAACCTGGAAGAGTTGGACACTAATGTAACCAACCTGTACAAGTGCATGGATCACGCATGAACTCCCTCAGCCAATAGTTCCATGACTCCCTCACCATAGGAATGTACTCCCTCAAAAATGAGTTATATGAATTTGTGACACTCATCAAGGGTAAGCACACTAAGCCCTACTCTGAGGAACTTTATTCTTCCCATTATGACAATACTCATTCTTCTTTCTCTCCTTGGGATTCTCCAAACTCTCGGAATAAGGTGCCCAAAGTTGAGATGCATAAATTTGATGGATCAAAACCAGCAGGGTGGGTCTCTCAAATGGAAGAATACTTGTCCCTCCATGATATTCAATATGATGAGACCAAACTGCATGTAGGGGTTCTATACTTGGATCAATATTGATGGAAGTTGTGGGAATGGAATAGGAAATGTTATACAGGATTACCCAATTGGAACATTTTCACCAAAGAAGTTTGTGCTCGTTTTGATAAGGAATCGCATTTCTTGGGAAGGCTTAGTAAGCTATGACAAAGAGGGCCAGTCAGAGACTTCATCACAACATTTGAATAGTTGGATATCATAACTGAGGGATGATTTGATGAGTTTTGTCTTGAAGATTTTCTCATTGGCTTAAAGAACGCGATTCAGGATCATGTGTGCATGGATCATCCTATTACCTAGTTAAAAGCATGCAAATTAGAATTGGAAGATGAGACCATTCTTCAGGCCCAACCCCTGCATTCTGTCATTACCAACCGTCCTCACCTAGGGGATAACCCAACTACGACACAAACTTTGAATGTCCAAAATGTCTCTCCAATAGAAATGGATTAATTTTGAAAGCAAGAACTTTGATATTATCGCGATGAAAAGTATCCACCAGGCCATAAATGTCATGAAAAAAATTTATTCAATATTGATGGGTCATCTTCCACTGCCTATGAGGACATACAATCTGATGAGGCTCTCGAATCCAAGGATACACAACCAATTGTCCACATACAAGATCTAGTTGAAACGCCTTATGGAACTAGAGGAACTTGTCATATCTCTCCATGCCCTTGCGGGTATTTATGCCCCATAGAAATTAAAGATCAAGGGCTACATCAAACATAGGTCAGTCATGGTGTTGATTGATAATGGAAGCACCCATAATTTTATTCACCGCTGGATCACTGAGGAGGTCAATTGCTTTGTCATACCAGTTTCTAATTTTCAAATTCTCATAGCTAATGGCGGTACGATGAAGTTTGGGGGCCTCTATGAGAATTTCAAACTCCAAATGGGAAATTATAATCTGAAAACTCACATGTTCTCCATTTCTATGGGTGGCTATGATATTGTCTTGGGTGTTGAATGGCCTCGCAAATTGGGAACGATTACCATGGATTATCAAGATTTATATATGATCTTCACTCAGTATGCTCACACCTATACCCTCCGAGGCCTCCAAGCTAGCTCCCCGAAAATAATTATTTCTCACAAGATGGAAAAAAAAATTGAATAAATGTCACCATGGTGTGATTTCTCAACTTAATTCCATACAAGTAAGTGATCAATCATATCCCACAATACCTCCTAACTTGCAAATGGTCTTGGACAAGTGCCACAGGATCTTTGAGATACCAAAATAATTACCTCCCTCTTGTGGTGAGCATGATCACAAAATCTCTCTCCTTCTAGGAAGTCATCCCCCCAATGTACATCCCTACTGGTATCCATTTTCTCAAAAAAATGAAATATAAAAAATTGTGCAGGAATTATTGGAGGCTGGGGTAATTCCCCAAGTACCATCCCATATTCCTCCCTAGGTATGATGGTATTAAAAAAATAAGGTTCTTGGCACATGTGTCCAGATTTTCGTTCCCTTAATAAATTTACCATTAAGGATAAGTTTCCCATTCCCATCATTGATGATCTGTTGGATGAACTCCAAGGTGCCTTTTTCTTCACAAAATTATACCTTCACTCAGGCTATCACTAGATTTGGATGAAGGAAATCGATATTCCAAAGACTGATTTTAGAACTCATAAAGGGAATTATGAATTCTTGGTAATGCCATTTGTCCTTTGCAATGCCCCATCTACCTTCCAAAGTATCATGAATAAACTATTGAAACCCTACCTTCAGAATGTTGTTCTGGTTTTCTTTGATGACATCCTCATTTACAACCACACTTGCGATGCCCACCTACTCCATGTGGACAAAGTACTTGAATTGTTACAAGACAATCAATTTTTTTTCAAAAAGACCAAGTGTTCCTTTGGGGAAAGCAAGTTTGAATACTTAGGACACATTGTGGGTCATGAAGGAGTAAGAGTGGACCCAAAAAATATTCAAGCCATGCATAATTGGCCTAGACCCACGACCTTAAAGTGCCTTCTGGGTTTCCTAGACCTCATAGGATACTATAAGAAATTTTTCCACCATTATGGAAAAGTTTTTTGTCAATTGATGGACCTTCTTAAAAAGAATTCATTTCATTGGAAACCTACCACTAAGCAGGTCTTCACATATTTAAAGCAGGCCATGTGCACTACCCCAATATTAGTAGCTCCTAAATTCAACAAAACATTTGTGGTAGAATCTGATTCTTCAGGCACTAGTATTGGAGAAATTCTCACACAAGATGGTAGATCTATGGCCTTCACTGGCCATGCATTGAGTGGCCAAAATTTAGAAAAAATTACATATGAAAAGGAAATGATGTCCATTATCCATGTTGTGCACACGCGGAAACCATATTTATTGGGACATCATTTTCATATTAAAATAGATCACCGTAGTCTGAAGTATTTCTTAGGGCAAAGGTTATCCTCCCTGGAACAGAATAAGTGGTTGCCCAAAATGTTGGGATATGATTATGAGATAATATATAAAAAGGGAAAATACAATGTCATGGTAGATGCATTGTCAAGACAACATGAGGATGAGGGTTTTCTCTTTTCATTATCCTTATATGTTCCTTATTGGATTGAGGCAGTTTGACAAGAGTTGCTAACACACCCGACTATATCACAGGTAATTCAATGTCTTCAAGAGGACCCTAATCCTCCCTTTGGCTACACTTGGAAAGACGATATCCTCAGGTATAAGGATCACTTGGTTCTGTCTCCATATTTAGCCATCAATTCTAGGCTCTTAAATGAGTTGCACTCATCTTCTCTTGTTGGTCACTCTGGATTCCAAAAGACATATGCTCATGCCCGATGTTATTTTTTCTAGGAAGGTATTAAGAAGGACTTGCCTACATTTTTCACTGAATGTGATGTGTGTCAACACAATAAAGGTGAAACTATCAAGACCCCATGAGCTCTAAAATCATTACCCATTCTGAATTCTATGTGGAATGACATCTCCATGGACTTTATAGTGGTCCTTCCCAAAGAGGGTAACAAGTTAGTAATCATAGTGTTGGTAGATTACCTCTCCAAGTATGCTCATTTTTGTGCATTACCACACCCTTTCATGTCAGTCTTGGTAGTGCAAGTTTTCCTTGATTAGGTTTTCAAACTGCATGGCATGCCCACATCCATTATGTTTGATCGTGACTTGAATTTCAACAACACATTTTGGAAAGAATTTTTTAAATTACAATGCATGCAAATGAACATGAGCATAGCATATCACCCCTAGTCAGATGGCCAAATGAAAGTGGTAATTTGTTTTTTGGAAACCTACTTGCACTATTTTATTCTAACAAACAACATTAGTGGGTGCAATGCTTACCCTTGGCAGAATTGTGGTACAACATGTCCTATTATACAACCCCTAAAATGACACCATATAAATATTGTGTATGACCAACAAACACCTACAGTAAATTCGTATATTCTTGGAACATCAAAGGTCTAGGATATTGATAAAATGTTGCAAGTTAGAGTAGTTACGCTACAAGTTATTAAGGATAACCTCCACATGGATCAAAATCATATGAAGCAACAGGTTGACCAACATCATTCAGAATGGATTTTCCAAGAAGGTGATCATGTGTTTCTCAGACTCCAACCTTACAAGAAAAAATCACTGAAAGCATAGGTGCACCACAAGTTGGCACCCAAATTTCATGGACCCTATTAGATCAACAAGCGTGTTGGTCCAGTGGCCTACAAACTGGCACTTCCAACTACCTCCAAAAAACATCTGGTGTTCCATGTTTCCTGTCTGAAGAAAGTGGTGGGAAAAAATTGCAAGGTTCAAACCATTATGCATGAATTAGATGAAGAAGGCTCCATTTGGCTCCAACCAGAATCATTCCTCAACATGCATGAGCATCACTTGCATGGCCAAACTATGAAATAAGTTATTATCAAATAGAAGGACAGATCTCCATAGGATGCGACTTGTGAACCATCTGCCATCCTGCAACAATTTCCGCATCTTCAGCCTTGAAGACAAGGTTGCTTTTGAAGGGGGAGGGCATGTTACAATCAGATCCTAACCCCTCTTAGTGGGTCATTAGTTAGTATAATATAGTTTCTATGTAATAAAGGCTGACATTAGTTAATAAGGCCTATTAAATAAATGCGAATAGGTCAATGTAAGAAGACCTAATACAAGCTTTCGCTTCTAGAAAGATCTTCCTATTGAAGGTTCCTTAGAATAGAGAATTAGTATAAATAAGAGTAGGATGTATGGGAAAGGATATCTTGAGTATTATTGTAATAGAGTGTTACTCTACTGGAGGTTTTCCCCTCGAAGAGGTAAGTGAACATTGCTCCCGTTTCAATAAAAATATCATTTTTGGTGTGCTTGTTAGGCACCATATCTATTCTAATAGAAAAAAACATAAATATTGCAGTGAATACCAACAAAATAACAACAGAGAAGAGAAATATACCAGTGGAACAACATAATATATGGAACCACAACACCAAAATAATACCTTTATTGATAGGAAACAATGTTCACTTGCCTCTTCGAGGGGGCAACCTTTAGAAAAGAAGAGCTCTATTAAAATAATTATCAAGACAAATCCCTATCATACCTTATACTCTTATTTATACTAATTATATATTTTAAAGAACATTTTAGAGGAAGA
>JASDQU010360486.1:0-11752 GCA_032191745.1 Picea mariana | reverse complement strand
CTCTCCCGCGTGGAAGAGTGTACATACTTCTGGGGTGTAAATACTTCATGGGGTATAAACACGGCTGAAAGAAAGGACCTCTGAATCAAGAAGATAATCAGGCTCCACAACCAACAATGCACACAGGCTCAATCTGTTAAGACAGAGGATGTCTCAGCTTTCCAGAATCAACACAGGCTATCCCCAAAATCAACACATACTTTTCCCCATTGTTTCAGAATTGCGCGAGGTCTCTTGCAGAGGTCGGACGGGTTCACCCTCAGGCTATCGAGGGTTGAATGGTGGAGGAACCCCCACCATGGCTCATCTCAGCCATTTTATTTTGCATGGGCTTGGGTTTACACTTGTCACCCATGAAGTTGCATGCTTCCATCAGCGTGCGTTCCTTCCACCCTTTTGGAAGTCACATGTCAATCCAAAAGAACTTAGGATAAAACATAATACTCACATGTCTTTTGGAATAATATTAAAATATTATTCCCCAAGGACTTAAGTCCCTAGGCTCAACACTTAGCCCCTAGGCTCCACACTTAACCCCCTTTTCCCACCTTCCAGCCCATAATCCCTTTCCCACTCTGTGGAAGCTTAGTCCCCCATCACTCATTCATCGTGGTCGGTCTGTACGCGGTGGTGTTTATATTTTATTACTGTTTCACATAAATACAGGTACAAAATCAGGCTTTTGGCCTTCAACACTTAGGCTCTCTGGCCTAACATTCACATAAGCCCACTAGCTTATATAAACTCGGCTCAACAGCCTATAAAACATATTTATAATTCATTTCATAAACAATATTTACAATAGGGCTCGGCCTTGGGGACATTACAATCCCCCTCCCCTTATTTCTACACTGCCCTCAGTGCAACTTTACACTACATTTGCAAGCTTTTCAAAAAAATTCAAAAAGATAAGGGTACTATGCCCGCATAACATCTTCATGCTCCCATGTCATTTCCTCAGGACCGTACCAGGTCCACTGGACCTTTACAAGCTCTATGGATCGATTCTGGAGCTATTTTCTTTTCCTGTCCAATATGTGCACAAGATGCACTTGTAGGACACCTTCAGGTTCCACCTGAATCACATTCCAATCGATAACATGATTAGCATCAGGTATATATTTCTTAAGCAGTGAAACATAAAAAACATTATGTACAGTCATAGATGCAGGTAATGCAAGCATGTATGCAACCAGACCAATCCTTTCTAGGATTTCAAAAGGCCCACAGTATCTTGCTGCCAACTTGGTGCAACTTCCTAGCTTCAGGGAACTTCTGTTAGTTTTCACTTTCAGGAAGACATGATCACCCACTTTGAATTTTCTGTGGGTTCTGTTCTTATCAGCATAACTTTTCTGCCTATTCTGGGCAGCTTTCAAATTTCATTTAATTCTTATCATTTGGTCTTCCATCTCTTTGAGAAAATCTGGCCCAACTACTGCTTTGTCAGCTAGATTATCCCAACTCACTGGAGTGTTGCAATTTCTTCCATAAAGTGCTTCAAATGGGCTCATCTTCAACGATGCATGATACCCATTATTGTAGGTGAATTCTACCAAATGCAGGTAGTCTCCCCATCTTGCTGGTTTGTCCATCATGTACATTCTTAGCATGTCCTCTATTAATCTGTTCACCCTCTCTGTCTATCCATCAGACTCAGAATGATATGCTATACTAAAATTCAGATTCGTTCTGAATCCTTTGAACAATCCTTTCCAGAAATTCGAGGTGAATTTCGGGTCCCTATCAGACACAATCATTTTAGGAATTTCATGCAAGCATGCCACTTCTTTTAAGAAGATGTTAGCAACATCTGTTACCTTATGAGTGGTTTTCAGTGGAATAAAATGGGCAGCTTTTGTAAGCTTTTCCACCACCACCATGATCGAATCATACTGCTTGCTCGTTCTGGGCAATCCTGTAATAAAATCCATCATTACCACTTCCCACTTCCACTCAGGAATGGGTAAAGGTTGCAGCAACCCTGCTGGGTGCCTATGCTCAGCCTTAACTTTCTAACATTCCATACATCTGACGATGTATTTAGCAATCTCCCTCTTCAACCTTGACCAAAAGTAATGGCTTTTGACTGCTGCCACAATCTTCTGATATCCAGGGTGTCCAGCATACGTCACATTATGCATTTCTTTTAGAATCACAAGTTTCAATTCCTGGACATTGGGTATATACACTCTGTCTTTATACAGAAGTAATCCATCATCTTCCAAGGTGTAACTTTCCCTTTTCTATGGCCTTTCACTCTGTTGTAGCCTTGCTACCAAATCTCTGTACTGCAAATCGACACTTGCACCTTCCAAAATTCTATCCTTAATATCCATCCTGTACATGATGTTAGCAAAATTTCTTGTAAAGGAGGTGTTTTCCTAAAAGATAGGCTCCTTTGGGTGGTAAATGAAAAGAAGTGGGGTAAAAACCCACTTACCCTAGGTTGGGGCACAAATGCACACGGGGCTAAGGAGCAAGTAGATCTGGGCGGCCAGGACCTGCGCGTCCAGATCTATGGCCAGGTTTCCATTCCGGACCCCCTTCATCGTTCTACCTTTATCAAGAGGGGGGGGGTGTGTGTGGATTTGAGCATGCATCTCTCNAATTGGGGGGGGGGTCCGGAATCGACGGCTTAAAGTGGGGACCCCCTTATCACATCTCCGACTCCCTCTGCTTACCGGCTTCCACCATGTGTCTTCCACTCAGGACTATTCTGGCCCACCTTTTTCCGATTTCCTCGCTCCCACCTGTCACCTCCTACCATGTGCTTCTCTCTCTCTCTCAGCCACTTCCACCTGTATGGTTGTCCCTCTTCTCCCTTTTCCTTTCACGCTTTCACTCCACCTCAGTACACCTTTTACCACCCAAATTCCCCTGCCTCTGTATCATGTCCACCATTTGGGTTCCCCCCCATAGTAGTCCAGTGAAGCAGAAGACAACCAAAGGTAGACTGCCATGTCTTGCAGAAGTAGAGTTGACCAGGCCTCACTTGATCTCGAGGAAGCAGTTATGAAGGTGGTTGGTGGTGGTTGGATGTCATCTCCTTCCATAAATAGAAGGTCATAAAGGAATGTACACAGAAGCAGGCTGTTGATTCAGCCTGACAAATATTGCGTCTGATAAATGACTGCATGGGCAGTCTACCCAATGTCTGCATGCGTAGCCTGATAGAGAAACTCACCTACGCGAAGCATTGAATTCATGACATGATCTTGCCTTCAACGCCTGAGTCAGTTTCAAGTATACGTAGGAATTTTTTCCATTTTGTTTATGATCGATGGTTGAGCTAAGCTCTCGACTGTAAAGTTTCTAAGGAAGCTCTGGTTATGTATCTCGATTTGAGACTGTCAAATTAATGGAAGTCAACTTCTCTTTTATTTTGTTTTGTCTGTTAGTTGTTTGAAACACTCGGAATTGGAGGATCCAGTCGAGGGTTGCATATTGTAGGATGATGTATGGTTGATCACTGCAATCTATGCACCAGTCTTAAACAGTCTCTCATGTTGTCTTTTCACCTGGCATTGAAGGATTTGGAATTGGAGGATCTAGTCGGATGGTTGTGACTGCATAGTATGATAGTTTTGATCAGTGTGCAGTTATCACTGTGTTGTTTAGGCACATTTTAGTGTTTTGTTTTTATTTCATGAGTTGCTGGAAGGCCTGATGCCCAGAGTAGTCTCCTCCCTTTTCTCCTAAATTCTCCCTCTACCCTCGCTTTAACTCAAATTACTGACTGAAGTTAGTTGTGGCCCTCACTTCCCTATGCATTTCTGGCCTAGTTTTCTGAGTCAAACGATATTTTCTGAGTTTACCTCCATTTGATCACCCCCATTAAATTATTTGTGACATAAAACTGATGGGCATTGGGCTCTTCTTCTGCCACAATCTAGGAGTGACTTTTGACGCCAACATTTCTGGTGCCATTGCCGGGGACGAAGTTGAAAATTTTCCCTGGGATTGAACGACATTGAGCCTCTGATTCTGAAGGTGCATCAGGCATCAAATCCCTTCAATATTGTTGATGTGCACTTGGCGACTCCACTATGGTGACTCCAATGTTTCCACTTCACTGTTTCGGGGCTGTGGCTACTTTAGCATGCCTAAAAGTTGACCTAGAGGGGCTTTCTCGAGAAGGTTTCAGCAGCTACTTTCTCAGCCTGAGAAGTTTCCTGGGAGGACACGATGTTAATATTTTGTCTTTGATGGTGAACAAATACCAGACACATTCGAAGCTGGCATCTTTCACCTAGAGACTCCATGATTCAAGGATCGATTGGCAACTCCGCTGGTTCGGAATGGAGAAAATCCTAGCTCAGAGGTTTTCTCCTTTTAATTTTTCTACTATTCCTGTTTTTCCTAATGTTGTCCCTTCTCTGGATGAATGGAGTGATTATTTTCCCATTTTTAGAGAGCATGAAGAGGACAACCCTGCTCAGCATCTCTGTGAGTTTCATGAACTCATGCATTAGTGGGAGATACATCATGAGGATGTATTATTGAAAATGTTCATGTTCTCATTAGCAGGGGATGCTCGTAAATGGTATCATTCTTTACCCCCTGCTAGCATTTCTTCATTCACAGAATTTCATGTAGCTTTCACCACCTATTATCAGAAGCTTTATCCCTCCGAGTTAATTTTTCATAACTGTTGTGAGGGATACAAAAACTGTATACAAGATAGAGTTGTTTCTTACGTAGGCTATGAGGATCATCCTGATGACCTGGATAAAAAAACAGTCCTTTATCATCTCCATTCATCTGCATCAGAGGAAGGTTATGTGAGTAAAACTATCAGGGAGGAAGAAGATGCTCTGAGTGAACTAATGGAGTAGGTGAAATCTCTCACTTCCCAACGAGCAAAGTTGGAATTTGAAGACAACGAAGAGGATTTTCTAGTCCTTGAGGCAGACGTTCACGATAGCTCTTTTGAAGAGGATTTTGAAGATTTCGTAGCTGCATTAGTTTCTGCCCCTTTTTCTTCACAAAGATCTCCCATGATGTGTTTACATTCGGGGTCGAAATAGAGGATCGGGAGGTAGTTCCATTTCTGCAAATTAGAGGAGTTTTGTTCTCACCCAACTTTGATGATTATTTGGAAGAAGAGCAGCAGAGCCCCACATCTCAACTTGCTGACCATGGGAGAAGCCCACCTGTATATGACAACTACGAATCAAATTCTGAGTTGGATATGCTATATTTCCAAGAGCAGACTGTAGAGCCTCATCCTCTGTTCACTAAAGAAAAGTATCATGAGGAAATCAACCATCCCAGTCCTTCAGAAGATGCTGAGTAGTACGAGGAAGAGAATGAATTTTTCGTGGGTCCTTTTGATGATCATTATGAATCTGCCCCTTGGGAGAGCTAGGAAGAAGAACCATAAGAGCAAGAGGAGCAGTTTTCCTTATGTCTAGAGCCAGTTAGGGAGCAGTCACCACCTGAGATTAGACAACCTACATCAGTTATCCACCCACATGTTCTTAACAGAGATATTCAACCATGTGTGAATAACTGTGTCGCATAGGAGGCTTCTTGTCATCAATTTTATGGAGTTTGCCATTGGTCCTATGAGCCTGTGAAGGAATACATGGAGTTGTATTTCCTTCACAATTTGGAGCTGCCCTATTTCATCTCAACTTCAGTCTGTAAGGAGGAGTTGAACATCGTAACCGTTCTGCTGTCACGGTTACACCACCTGTTTGTGATCATCGATAGAAGGAAGGAGATTCCATTCAGGAAGTTACTTGATTGGCTATGGTGGAAGTTTTCTTTCACCTATCCCCATGTAAAGAATTTTATTAGTTTAGGAATGTACATAAATAAGCTCCTTGGAGCGTCTATGTTTAGTTAGTTTGGTTTTTACTTTTCGACATATATTTCTTAGTAGGAGGTTTTGAGCTTGACTCCATAGCCCAACAGCAAGGCACTGAAGCTACAAAATGAGTTCTTAGAGCATCACAGGGATGACTCTATCCCCCATGGAGCCTAATGTTAGTGACATTTCTTGTAAAGGGGATGTTTTCCTAAAATATAGGCCCCTTTGGGTGGCAAATGCAAAGAAGTGGGGTAAAACCCACTTACCCTAGGTTGGGGTGCAAATGCGCACGGGGCTAAGGAGCGGGCAGATCTAGGCGGCCAGGACCTGCGCACCCATATCTACGGCCAGGTTTCCATTCTGGACCCCCTTCGTCATTCTAAATTTATCAAAAGGGGGGGGGGGTCCCGGAATTGAGCACGCATCTCTCAACAACCTAGATTTGGGTGCCTGAATTTGCGATTGGGGATGGATTCCGGACCCCCTTTGCCTATCTACCTTTAATGTGGGGGGGGTCTGGAATCGACAGCTTAAAGCAAGGCCCCCCTTGTCACATCGCTAACTCCCTCCACTTACCACCTTTCACCATGTGTCTTCCAATCAACACCATTCTGGCCCACCTTTTTCTCATTTCCTCTCTCCCACCTGTCACCTCCTGCCATGTGCTTCTCTCTCTCTCAGCCACTTCCACCTGTATGGTTGTCCCTCTTCTCCCTTTTCCTTTCACGCTTTCACTCCACCTTAGTACACCTTCTACCACCCACAGTCCCTTGCCTCTGTATCACATCCGACATCTGGGTTCCCCCCCACAGCAGTCCAGTGAAGAAGAAGACAACCAAAGGAAGACTGCGACGTCTTGCAGAAGCAAAGTTGACCAGGCCTCACCTGATCCCGAGGAAGCAGTTATGAAGGTGGTTGGTGGTGGTTGGATGTCATCTCCTTCCATAAATAGAAGGTAAGAAAGGAGCGTTCATAGAAGTAGGCTGTCGGTTCAGCCTGGCAAAGATTGCGTTTGACAAACGACTGCATGGGAAATCTGCCCAACGTCTGCATGCGCAACCTGACAAAGAAACTCACCTACGCGAAGCATTGAATTCATGACATGATCATGCCTTTAGCTTTTGAGTCTGTTTCAAGTATATGTAGGCATTTTTTCCATTTTGTTTACGATCGATGGTTGAGCTAAGCTCCCGACTGTAAAGTTTCTAAGGAATCTCTGGTTATGTATCTCGATTTGAGACTGCCAAATTAATGGAAGTCATCTTCTCTTTTCTTTTGTTTTGTCTGTCAGCTGTTTGAAACAATCAGAATTGGAGGATCCAGTCGAGGTTTTCATATTATAGGATGATGTATGGTTGATCACTGAAATCTATGCACCAGTCTTAAACCGTCTCTCACGTTGTCTTTTCACCTAGCACTGAAGGATTTAGAATTGGAGGATCCAGTCGGATGGTTTTGACTGCATAGTATGATAGTTTTGATCAGTGTGTAGTTATCACTGTGTTGTTTAGGCACATTTCAGTGTTTTGTTTTTATTTCATGAGTTGCTGGAAGGCCTGATGCCCAGAGAAGTCTCCTCCCTTTTCTCCTAAATCTTCCCTCTACCCTCGCTTTAACTCAAATTACTGACTGAAGTTAGTTGTGGCCTCGCTTCCCTATGCATTTCTGGCCTAGTTTTTTGAGTCAAATGATATTTTTCTGAGTTTACCTCCATTTGATCACCCCCATTAAATTATTTGTGACATAAAACTGATGGGCGTTGGGCTCTTCTTCTACCATAATCCAGGAGTGACTTCTGATGCCAACACATGCTAATGGTTGTAGTACGTAATTCATGCACCTTTCTGCTGAGTGCATCATCCACCTTGTTTTCCTTCCCTTTGATATGCTTGATATAAAAGTCGTATTCACACAGAAACTCCAACCACCTGCTTTGTCTAGCATTTAAGGTTGGTTTCTCAAACAAATATTTCAGACCATGGTGGTCTGTTCTCAATTCAAATATTCTTCCCATGAGGTAATGTCTCCATTTCCTCAAAGCGTGGACGATTGCTGCCAGCTCCAAATCGTGAGTGGCATAATTCTTTTCATGCTCTTTCAATTTCCTGGACTCATAACAGATTACAAATCCATCTTGGCTGAGAACTCCTCCCAACCCTTCCTTACACGCATCTGTTCACACCACAAAATCCATATTTGGATTTTCAATTCTCAGGATTGGAGCACTGGTTAACAACTACTTCAATCGCTGAAAACTCTCTTCACACTCTTCAATCCACTGAAACTTTTTCTCCTTCCTTTGCAAGGAAGTGATAGGGTGAGCTATCTTTGAGAACCCTACGATAAACCTTCTATAATATCCCGCCAAACCCATAAAGGATCTAACTTCTATCACATTCCTTGGCGCCAACCATTCTCAGATGGCCTCAACCTTCTCAGGATCCATAATGATCCCTTCTTCTGAAATAATATGTCCCAACTAATGGATCTGTCTTTGATAAAATGAGCATTTTCTCAACTTGGCATACAGCTGGTGTTCTCTCAACACTTGCAGCACCATCTTCAGGTGTTGTTCATGCTCTTCCTCTGACTTGGAATACACCAAGATGTAATCCAGGAATACTATGAAAAACTTGTCTAAATAGTTCCTGAATACACCATCCATCAAGCACATAAAAAGAACAAGTGTGTTTGACAGCCCAAACGACACCACTGTGAACTTGTAATGACCGTACCTTGTTCTAAAGGTGGTCTTTCTGATATCCTCATCCTTTATTCTTACCTGGTGATATCCTGATCTGAGATCTATCTTCGAAAATATTTTCACACCCTTTAGCTGATCGAAAAGATCATCGATCCTCGACAGAGGATACTTGTTCTTGACAGTTACCTTGTTCAACTGCCGAAAATCAATGCACAACCTCAACGTCCCATCCTTCTTCTTCATGAATAGGACCAGGGCACCCCAAGGTGACACACTGGGGAAAATGTACCCCTTCTTCAGAAGCTCTTCGAGCTGCAATTGCAACTCTTTCATCTCTGGCGTACTCATTCTATAAGGAGCTTTTGACACCAGAGCTACTCCAGGCATCAAATTTATAGAAAAATCAATGTCTCTCTTTGGAGGTAGTCCAGGTACCTCCTGAAATACATCCTTGAACTCTGTGAGTACCTCATGGTCTCCAATTCTTGAGACTTCATCTCTGGATGCTTCCTCCACACGGGCTGCAAATAATTGACAACCTTTACTGTAACACTTCTTCAACTACATGGCTGAGATTTCTCTAACAGCCACAGCTCTGGGAATTCCTTGGACTATTTTCCGATTTCCCTCCTCATTCAGGCATGTAAACCTCTTGTTATGACAATCCAGGAGGGCATGGTGATGGTCCAACCAGTCCATCCCAATTAAGCAGTCATAAGAGCCTAAAGGCAGAACATTTAATTTAGCCTTCGTTCTCAATCCATTCATGTCTATTAAACATGATTTAACCAATTCAATGACCTTTCTCTTGGTTCCTATATCCAACTGCACTAACCAAAACCTTTCATGTTTGCTTCTTGATAAATGCAAACTTTCCACCACTCTAGGATCTACATAACTATGGCTAGCCTCAGAATCAATTAAAATAATAAATGATTGGTTGTTGATCATACCTTTCACTTCAATCATGTGTGATTGAAATTCTACTTGCTTGTTGTCCAGGGCTACGTAGATCCTTGGCATTTTGCTGCCCATATCCTCCACTGTTTCAGCTTGTTGAACATTCTGGATGGTTCTCACTTTATCTTTTATGTGGGGGCAGTCCCTATACCTATGGTTCCCTTTACAGCCCCAACACTCCATAGGTGGTGGTCTGGGCATTTTCTCACCCACTTCAGCCTTCCTGGGCTCTCGAAAAGATGGTTGTTCCTGAGGACTGTTTCTGAAAAAGGGAGGCTTGTTTCCCTTCTGCCTCTGCTCTGTCCTAAACTTCTTCTGATCATCCCAAGTCTTCCAAAAAGTACGCCTTTCTCTTTGCTGTTCATACAAGCATTTTTCCCTTCTTATTGTTTCTTCCATAGTCTTAGGATCATCATACTGAATCTTGTCACCAATAGAAGGTGGCAGTCCACTCAGATATCTCTGAATCTTGACAGCCTCATCTTGATGAACGAAACATACTTCAATAGTTCCAAAAACCTTCGTTCATATTCATCGATGGTCATGCTGCCCAACTTGAGTTCAAAGAATTCCTTCATCTTTTTGTCATAGTACCTTTTGGTCAAGTATTTGTTCTCGAAATACCTCTTGAAATCCTTCCAAGTGATATCTTCCTCTCTGATGTGCTGCACTTTCACAAACTAATCCCACCACATGGATGCTTTTCCATTTAGTTGATACATCACAATTCTTCCTTCTGCATGAGGGGAATAACTCTGTAGTTGGAAATATTTCTTCATGCCTAGCAACTATGTTTCATCATCTTCCTCCTTCTTATGTTCTCCATCGAACGTTGGAGGCTTGATCTTGTTCATCTCTCCTTTCAATTCATCCCTTTCATATGTTTTCCGTGTGTTGGAAATGTTTAACAGGTAGCATATGCTTGTCATTGATGGCAAGTACAACATTGAAGATGGCATGAGTACAGGAAGAATGTAACAGACGGGCACTAGAAGTATTTTGGGAAGATGCTGTAGAGAAACCTCGATAAGATCAGAAGAGATAATGCAGAGGATGTTTGGTATGTTTTACACGCAGCGTATGCTTGTCATTGATGGAAAGTACAACAATGATGATGGCTTGAGTACAACACCGATGATCAACAAGAAAATAGAAGATAAGTCTAGGAAGATCGAATGATTGAAGGAAACGCAACATTGATAAAATGATCGAAGGCCCAAGAAGCATTTCTGATCGTTGGATCTCATTCAAAATTCTTGTAAGAATGAGGGCCGTCGGATCAGAATATAGACAAGAAGAGAACTGAACAGGAGGACATATCTCAGACGTTAGATCCAAGTGCAGGACCCGACCATCATTGGATCAAGGAGAACCTGCACACCTTTTAAAGTATAACAAGGAGAAGCGGGCGTAATCACGATATGCAAAATCGCGACTTAATCTGAGCCGTCAGATTGAGGTTGAATCTGGACCGTTGATTCCAGTCCATGTTGGAGTTTCAAGGATCGCGAGTTGAACATGTAAAAGATTATTAACATCAGGAATCTCGATATCGCGATATGTGAAATCGTGACTTAATCTGAGCCGTCAGATCGAGGTTGAATCTGGATTGTTGATTCTAGTCTATGTCGGAGTTTTGAGGATCGCGAGTTGAACATGTCAAAGATTATTAACATCAGGAATCCCGATATCACGATATGCGAAATCACGATGTAATTTGAGCCATCAGATCAAGCTTTGATCTGGACTGTTGATTCCAGTTCGTGTCAGAGTTTCGGGGATCGCAACATGGAGTGGCAAGTAAACAATGCAACAAGAATGTCGATTTCACGATATGCGAAATTGCGATTCAATCGTAGTCATTGAATGAAGCTCTAATCAGGACCGTTGATCCCACGCCATTTCGGGGTATCGGGGATTGCGACTTGGAGAGTTGAGATGTCTCATCTCCAGACTCACGAAATGCGAAATCACGAAAGTGCCTTATGCATAAGGCTATGGTCACAGCCCATGGTCACGAGAAGGGAAGGATTTGGTCTAGATAAGATCCATTTCGGGGTTTCGGAGATCATGACTTGGAAAGTTGAGATGCCTCATCTCTAGATTCATGAAACGTGAATTCGCGAAAAGAGCTTTTTGCATAGGTGCTTGGTTATGACCATAGTCATATTGGGGAAGGAGCTAGTGTAGAAAAGTTCTGTATCGGAACTTCGGAGATCACGAAATGAAGTGTCGAGACACTCAACACATAATTGCCGAATGCCAAAATG
>JASDQU010360485.1:0-10361 GCA_032191745.1 Picea mariana | reverse complement strand
TATGAATCCACAAGGATGGTTCCAGAGTGTACTTGAGTTCCCAAACCATTCAGCTCTCAAGATTTCACAGGTTTCTTGACACCCACAACAATCCAAGTACCCAACCCTCTTCTACCCATCCTATGCCACCCGAGACAATGGACCTCCACCCTTCTTTGCCATGCAGTCCCTCAGGCAGTCCTTCTCCTTCCTGACAGGGATTCTAGCACAAATGGTCCAGAATATCAATGCTGGAACTCTCAGGACTCATAGTTGTGATCAAAACAGGGCACATGCCAATGCATTTCAGACATGCAGGCCCCAGGTCACAACTTGATCACACCAATGACCAGTACAACAAAAAATATCATGGATAATTTTCAGCAGCTCTGTTTCCTTTCGCTTTTCCAATCAAGACGTAGGTGAGGATGGGTCGATGAATGGGTCAGGGAGTGCATGGGAGTGTGTGATGGAAGAATGAGTGAGTGAATGGGAAATCAATGACCAAGTCATCAGTCCAAGCCCGCCATCAAACCAGAGGTGAGTTTAAGCAACCTTGTGGGGAAAACAAGAACTTCTTGACCTTCCCCAAGAAGTTCACGTAACCGATCCCCTCCCTTAGAAAAAAAGGGTAATAAGAAAATAGGAATAACACTTAGTCATCAGACCAGAGGTGAGTTTAAGCAACCTCGTGGGGAAAACAAGAACCTCTTGGCCTTCCCCAAGAAGTTCACGTAACCGATCCCCTCCCTTAGAAAAAAATGGTAATAAGAAAATAGGAATAACACTTAGTCCCTCAAGCTCCCTCTCTTGTGGATCATAGCCCCCTATAACTCTAGTCCTTGTTCGTATAGCGGTCAATGATGTGTTTATTATTATTAATGATCAACACATTACATTTCTTGGGAATACTAACCCTTCAATAATTGTCTGGGCACTCTGGTCTCTCAGCATTGTAACAATACATTATTTAAAATGGGGGTTCAAAACTTGGGGTGTTACATCCCCTCCCCCTTATTTTGGCACTGTCCTCGGTGCATATATAAAACATAGATCAAAATCTCAAATTTATTCAAAAATTTGTGGGTACTCTGCCGCATGGAATCTTCATGCTCCCAGGTAGCTTCTTCAGGACCATAGAAGGTCCACTGAAATTTTACCAGTTCTATAACTCGATTCCAGAGCATTTTGAATTTCCTGTCCAATACCCACACTAGCTGAACTTGAAAGTCTCCCTATGTCTCTACCTGAATCAGATGGCAATCAATAACATGGTTAGGATCATGTACCTATTTATTTAGTAAGGATACATGAAATTCATTATGCACATTCATGAAAGAAGACAATGCAAGCATGTATACAATTGGCCCTATTCTGTCCAATATTTCAAATGGAACACAAAATCTAGCTGCCAACTTTGTACAACTACCCAATTTCAAAGAGCTTTTCTTGGGCTTCACTTTCAAAAGTACATGCTCCCCTACTTTAAATTCTCTAACTGTCATGTTCTTGTCTGCATAAACTTTCTATCTATCCTAAGCTATCTTTAAATTCTGCTTAATCTTGACCACCTGGTCTTCCATGTCCTTGAGCAACTCTGACCCAAGTACCACCCTACCATACAAGGCTTCAAATGGGCTCATTCTCAATGAAGCTTGATACCCATTATTATATGCAAACTCACCCAAGTGTAAGTAATCTTCCCACTTAGATGGCTTATCCATCACATACATTCTCAGCATGTCTTCAATTATTTGATTGACCCTCTCTATTTTCCCATCTGTCTGGGGATGATATGTTGTGGTAAAGTTTATATTTGTGCCAAATCCTTTAAACAATCCCCTCCAGAAATTGGAGGTAAACTTTGTATCTATGTCTGAGATGATTGTCCTAGGTATCCCATGCAACCTAACAATTTCCTTCATGAAAATCTCTGCAATATTAGCTGTTGTATGCGTTGTCTTCACAAGAACAAAATGAGAAGCCTTTGTTACTTTGTCAACTACCACCATGATTGAATCACATTTCTTATTTGTTCTAGGTAATCCTGTGATGAAATCCATGGTGATCACTTCCCATTTATTCTCTGGGATCGACAATGGTTGTAACAAACCCATTGGGTGCCTATGCTCAGCCTTCACCTTCTGACATTCCATACATCAAGCGATGTAATCAACAACATCCTTCTTCATTCCTGGCCAAAAGAACTAGCTTATTATGGATGTAATTGTTTTCTGGTAGCCTAGATGTCTAGCATAAGGAACATCATGCATTTCCTTTAGATACAAATTCCTCAGTTCTCCAGAACTAGGAACATAGATTCTATTTTTATGCATGAGTAATCCATCTTTCTTTATCTCGTACTCCTTTACTTTCTGCTATACATTTCCTTGCTGTAATTTTTCCTTTACCTGTAGGTAATGCTGATCTGTAACAAGACCATCTAAAATTTTGCTCTTCAAGTCTTATTGATGCATACTGACAATAGTAGCATAAATGAGATGCACTCTTATACTAAGTGCATCGACAACTTTATTCTCCTTTCCCTTGATATGCTTGATATCGAAGTCATATTCACTTAAATATTCCATCCATATTGTTTTCCTGGCATTCAAGGTCAACTGTTCAAAAAGATACTTCAAGACAATGTGGTATGTCCTTAATTCTAATTTCTTCCCCATGAGATAATGCCTCCACATCCTCAAGGTGTCAACAATGGCAGAAAGATCCAATTCAGGTGTGGCATAGTTCCTCTCATGATCCTTAATATTTCTGGACTCATATCCAATGACATGTCCATTTTCCGTGAAGACTCTCCCAAGTCCTTCCTTACAACCGTCTGTACATACCACAAAAATTTCATTTGTGTCAACAATCTTTAACACAGGTGCACTAGTAAGTAATTCCTTCAACAAATTAAAATTCTTTTCACACTTGAGTGTCCATTCAAATTTAGTCCCCTTCTTTTGCAAAGAAGTGATGGGATGAGAAATCTTAGAGAACCCTACTATGAACCTTCTGTAGTAGCCGGATAATCCCATAAAAGATCTGACGTCTGACACATTTCTGGGTGTTGTCCATCCTCTAATGGCTTCAATCTTCTCTGGATCTATTGTTATGCCCTGCTCTAAAATAATCTGTCCCAAGTAATGGATCTGCTTTTGATAAAAATAACACTTACTCAACTTGACATACAATTGATGTTCTCTCAATATGTGCAACACCAATCTCAACTGATGTTCGTGCTCCTCTTCAGAGTTAGAATAGATAAGTATGTCATCCAGGAATACTATGACAAACTTATCCAAATAATTTATGTATATGCCATTCATTAAGCACACGAAGACAACTGGTGCATTGGTCATTCCAAACGACACCACTACAAATTCATAATGCCCATACCTTGTCCTAAAGGTTGTCTTATTAATGTCTTCTTCCTTGATTCTTACCTGATGGTATCCTGCCCTTAATTCAATATTTGAAAATATATTTGCTCCTCTTAGCTAATCAAAGAGGTCATCAATTTGGGGTAAAGGATACTTGTTATTTATAGTGTACTTGTTCAACTGTTGGAAGTCAATACACAGCCTCAAGGTGCCATCCTTATTTTTGACAAAAAGTACTGGTGCTCCCCAAGGTGAAACACTTGGGCGTATGTACCCTTTCTTCAACAATTTTTCCAACTGCATTTGTAATTCTTTTAATTCTGGTGTGCTCATTTCGTAAGGTGTTTTTGACACCAGGGAAGCTCCTGACACTAAATCAATTGAGAAATCTATCTCCCTTCTTGGTGGCAATCCGAGTATTTCTTGGAATATGTCTTCAAATTCCTATAGCACCGAGAAATCTTCGAGACTTGGCCCCTTTGTATCAACTGGATCCTCCACATGAGTTGTATACAATTGACATCCTTTTCTAAAACATCTTTTCAAATGTAAGGCCAAAATCTCCCTTATAGAGATGGGTCTTGGAACTCCTTTCATAGTGCTCTATTTTCCATTTCCATCAAGACATGTAAATGTCTTGTTATGAAAATCTAGGACAACATGATGCTTGTCCAACCAATCCATCCCAATCAGAACATCATAATACCCCAATGGTATGATATTTAGATCAGTACTAGTATTCATGCCGTTAAGACTTATGGAACAACCTTTGACCATATCATGGATTCTTCTTTTGGTTCTAGTGCTAGCTGAACCAAAATTGGTTTTCCAAGTTTACTTTTCTCCAAATGTAATCTATCCACTATCTTAGGATCAATGTAACAATGGCTTGCTCCTGAATCAATCAAAATATCAACAGGGTGATTTATGATTTTACCCTCCACCTCGATCATATTGGACTGGTACTCTGATTGGTAATCATTTAAAGCTGCATAGATTCTTCCCATATATTTGACTGTTGTAGCCTCTTGGATGTTGTGAATGTTGTGCACAGTCTTCACTCTGTCCTTTCTATGTGGGAAATCCTTGTACAAGTGATCTTCTTTGCATCCCCAGCATTGGATTGGTGGTATTCCCCTTTTTCCCAAGGAATATTCCTTCTTGAAATCCCCTTTAGCATACTGATATTGATGATCTCTATTTGGCTCATTCCTATTGAAGGGAGGTTTGAATCCTTTCCTCTAATCGAAATTCACATTCTTCTTTTCCTTCCAAGATCTCTGCAGGGATTCTCTTCCTTGGCCTTGCTCATACAAGTATTTATCCTTCTTGATGGCCTCAGTCAAGGTCTTGGGTTCATCATACTTGATCTTTTCTTTATAGAAGGTTCAGAATCCACTTAGAAATATCTGTATTTTCACCTTCTCATCACCAATGAACATGACATACTTTAACAATCCCAAGAACTTCTTCTCATATTCTGTCATAGTCATTCTTCCCAACCTGATTTCAAACAAATCCTTCATTTTCTTGTCATAGAAATGATCTGAGAGGTACTCCTTCTGGAAGTACTTCTTGAATTGTTTCCAAGTGATCCTACTTTCATCAACTTGCTCCACTTGCTTGAGTTGGTACCACCACACTACAACTTTTCCATGTAAATGGTAGGTGGTAATCCTGTCTTCCAGGTTTAATGAATAGTTATGCAACTGAGAATATCTTTGGAGCCCAAGAAACCATGCTTCGACATCATCTTCCCTTTCTCTTTCACCATCAAAGGAAGGTGGCTTGAGCTTCCTCATCTCTCCCTGCAAATAATCTACCTCTTGTTTCCTTCTCTGGTGTCTAACAAGAGACACTTCTGGACTTCTTACGGGATCATCTGATGCATAAAATTTTCTTCCTGAGTAAGGAGGTGAGTGGTGTCCATGAGCTTTGCTAGCATTTCTGGAATAACCAGCTCTTCCATGAGCATCTCCCCTTTCATGACACCTACCTTCTTCCTCTTGTCTTGAGTTTGATTCCTTCTTCATTCGCCTCTGTAACTGATTTAATCTCTGCAACACTCAAGCATTTATCTATTTTTTCTCTCTCATCAGTCTCTCGTTGTCTTCTTTGTAGCTCTGCACTTCCATCTTCAAGCTTCTTACCATTTCTATTAACGTTTCATGTTCTTCTTTTCCCTTGTGCCCATTAGACTCTGTTTCTGCATTACCAACTCTGGTTTTCTGGCCTTTGGCCTCCTTTTCATGACTGGAGGCTCCCTCGCCTTCTTCCATTTCCTCAATACACATCCCAAGCTGATGCGCTTAAGCCTCATATTTCTACAAAATGTGCAAGTGACCCTTTTGTTAGAATTATGCGTATGATAGGAAAAACAATTGCCAAACCATGCTACAAGTCTCTTTATTGTTTTTTTTCATGAATATTATATCCCCATTCTCTGAAAATAATAGTGTCCTTTTATCCTTGGTTGACACAGAGTTTCACCTTGCGCAGGTGCTTCCTTCAAACCACCTCCCCAAGTGATCACAACTAGAAACTGCAACTAAATCCTCCCTTAGCACTTTTATGTCTCAGAGACAACCAAATCTGCCCTTAGCCCTCCTTTCCTCAAATCTCGAACTGCATATGACCATGGTCATGACCCTACACTTAGATGAAAATCACTTGTCCAGAGCTTTGGGACTTCAATACTTTCAACTAGGACCAGATCAACGATCCTCGTCCTCTCTCATGATCGACGATCGAGATCCACTTCAAGACTTCGCGCTTCGAAAGTCTCAACTTTTCTTGCTTGCCTCATCTTGGAATGCCTTTACCTGGAGTTATTGATCTACTGACAGGTGTCCTTCCATGGATCAGCGATTGTGAATCGTTTCGACACTTCGGGCTTCAGAAGTTTCAAACTTCCCTCCTGCATTTTCTCCCAGATTTCTTTCAGCTGAAGTCACCGATCCTTCGACGTGTGTCCTCTGCAATCGATGGTCGATATATACTCTAGCCTTCGAGAGTTTCAACCCAATGCAATCTAACACACTTTTCCCTTCTGAGGTGCCCATTCTTCTGGATTGCACGATCTGTCGCTACGTGGAAAAACGTTGGAAGCGGAAACGTGGCCCAATCAGGTGGGTGACACATGTCACATTCTAATCGACTTTTCAATGTTCCAAATGCTCAAATATTACTGACACGTGGCACACATCCCNTCCTCGTCCTCTCTCATGATCGACGATCGAGATCCACTTCGAGACTTTGCGCTTCGAAAGTCTCAACTTTTCTCGCTTGACTCATCTTGGAATGCCTTTACCCGGAGTTCTTGATCTACCGACAGGTGTCCTTCCATGGATCAGCGATTGTGAATCGTTTCGACACTTCGGGCTTCAGAAGTTTCAAACTTCCCTCCTGCATTTTCTCCCAGATTTCTTTCAGCTGAAGTCGACGATCTTTCGACGCGTGTCCTCTGCAATCGATGGTCGATATATACTCTAGCCTTCGGGAGTTTCAACCCAATGCAATCTAACACACATTTCCCTTCTGGGGTGCCCATTCTTCTGGATTGCACGATCTGTCGCTACGTGGAAAAACGTTGGAAGTAGAAACGTGGCCCAATCAGGTGGGTGACACATGTCACATTCTAATCGACTTTTCAATGTTCCAAATGCTCAAATATTACTGACATGTGGCACACATCCCAGGTGAATTCATCGTGCCTAATCACTTCGGCTCTTTGGGCTTCGGGGTTTTGGGATTTTTAAAACTAGCACACTTTCAATTCTCTCGAACTTTGAATTCCCTAACTGGCCAATCTGTTGCCATGTGTCCTCCTAGATTGGATGACCAAGATTCACTTTGAGTATTCACCTAAAGTCCACAGATTTGCTCCACATGTTCTCCTCAATCTGACGGCTATGATTTCTTCGGGGCTCCGAACTTCGGAGATCTCAAATTTCAAAATTATTTGGCCCCACTGGATTTTATCTGAATTCATGGATCTGGTGACACGTGGCTCTCAGCAGATCAATGGATGAGATCTTCTCAGATGATCATACGGTCGAGGTTTTCTTCGGCTCTTCAGCTCTCCGGGCTTCGAGAGTCTCAAACCTCAACTGAAAACTTCTTGAATGGATTCCTCTGGAGTTACTAATCTACTGACATGTAACCTCTTGGCGATCGACTGTCAGAATCTACTTCGGATGATCTGACAGTCGTCGCTTACTTTGGGTCTCTAACTCTCTGGGCTTCAAGAGTTTCAAAACTCAACTTCTCCTCACTCACTCTTTCCCAAAGTGCTTTCACCCAGAGCACATGATCGATTCAGGTGTGTCCTCCTATGGATTGACGATCCCCAGCTACTTTGGCTATTTAGAGTTTCGATGTTTGAGTTCTAACCTTTCACATCACTACATGCCTTTCAATTTTTGGGGGCATGCATCAACAGTTTGGAGTAACCCACTTTTCACTCTGTAATTCTCCTGATGCTGACACATAACCCCTCAAGGAAACCATGGTTTGGATTGTGGGACCACCTTGGGAATTATCTCCCGTGCAACTCGGTTCCCCATAATGCCTGTTGGCCATTGATCTCTCTCACCAAGGGGATCCGATGGTCGCAACCTTTAACCTTTCTTCCTTTTCATCTAAGACCCATGTTTACCTGTCCTCTAATCCAATGATTCCGGATCTCTCCGATCCTACGGTGGTGATCACTCTTGAATTAAAAAGAAACGGTCACGATCCTTCGAATCCTCACAGAGGTTCTATGACATTCTGTCTCCTGCATATCTTATGCAACACCATTCCTCCTGATCTTTTCAATATCCCGATCAAAGTTCAATCTTGACCAACAAACCTGGCCCATACTGGCTGGGTGTTTCAACTAGAAGCTCTGATACCAAACTATAACATACCCAACCACCCATAGGCCGAGTATGCTACCTGTAAGCCCGCCCTCAAACTTATTTCTCTTACAGATACCTTCTTTAGTGATTAAGGATGAATAAGATAACAAATTTAACAACATGCACAACAATATCCAACAATCATGCATAATCTAAAGATTACATTAAATGATAATTAAATATACACAACGAAAATACATTCATACACATGTAGATGATAATTAAATTACACAACGTAAATACATTCATACATAGGTAGGGATATCACGATAGAGAGCACTTATCTTTATGAAAGATGACACCGACTATCTGCATACCAAGGAAGTTCCACCCAACCGTAGACACCACTGCTCCAAATATCAATAGCAGTGTCACCCTCGAGATAGGGCTATGAATCCACAAGGAGAGTTCCAAAGTGTACTTGGGTTCCCAAACCATCCAGCTCTCAAGCTCTCACAGGTTTCCCGACACCCACAACAATCTAAGTACCCATCTCTCTTCTACCCAGCCTGTGCCACCCGAGAGAATGGACCTCCATCCTTCTCTGCCATGCAATACCTCAGGCAGTCCTTCTCCTTCCTGCCAGGGCTTCCAACACAGCTGGTCCAGAATCTCAATGATGGAACTCTCAGGAATCACAGTTATGAGAAAAACAGGGCACAAGCCAATGCATTTCAGACATGCAGGCCCCAGGTCATGGTTGTATCACACCAATGACCACTACAACCAACTATCCTGTGGCTAATTCTTCAACAACTCCATTTCCTTTCGTTTTTCCAACCAAGATGCAGGTGAGGATGGGTCGATGAATGGGTCAGCCAGTGCACGAGAGTGTGTGCATGGGAGTGTGTGAGGTAAGAATGAGTGAGTGAACGAGAAATCAACAACCAAGTCATCATTCCAACCCCCCCATCAGACCAGAGGTCGGTTTAAGTAACCTCGTGGGGAAAACAAAAACCTCCTGGCCTTCCCCAAGAATTTCACGTAACCGATCCCCTCCCTTAGACAAAAAGGGTAATAATAAAATAGGAATAACACTTAGACCCTCAATATCCATCTCTTGTGGAATCATATCCCCTTATAACTCTAGTCCTTGTTCGTCTAGCAACCAGTGATGTGTTTATTATTATTAATGATCAAAACATTACATTTCTTGGGCATATTGGCCCTTCAATAATTGTCTAGGCACTCTGGCATCTCAACATTGTAACAATACATTATTTAAAATGAGGGTTCAAAACCTGGGGTGTTACATCTATGTACCACGAAATCAATTCTTTGCGGTCGAAAACCTCTGGAACACGACCCATTGAAGCAATCCCAAACATCCAAATATGATTGGAATTTCTTTCCAGAGGATGCAATGATGAATAATATGTGTATTCTCTTGACCACCATAACCTCTAATCTTCTCATCCAAAAGATTTTATGGTATCCCTGTATAACTTCCCTCTCCTCCTGGTTGTCATGCTAAGTGAAGTTGATGGACTATTATACAATTCTATTTTTCAAAACATTATTACCAAAGTAATCTCTTTTACCATAATATACCTTGAAACTCTTCTTTCAAAAGAAATATTAATATGAATTAAATTTGAATTGATGGAGAATTGTCTCAAGAAATGTAATGTTCCCAAGCCATTATGCGAGGAACATCATGGTTTTGGGTGTCTTTTTAAACTTTTATTGGTTGTGGAATTTCGTCAAACACTTTGTTGATCTACTTGTTTACATGTGTTTACTTGTAGGATGGCCTCTTGATTTCGGCCTTAGGTTTTATGTTGATGAATTATACATGTGTGTTGCAACAATAAACAAGAAGATACAATCATGGACATACCTCAACCATATGCAATATGATAGACAAGCCAAAACATCTCAAATCTGATTTTATTCATGAATACAAGAACCTGCTACAATGAAGATGTTGATCTGGAATGCACATCATATGGCTAGAATATAGGAGCTGCTACAAAATGCTCCAATAAAAGACTACAAGCCTCCAAAGTCCGAATATCCAATGAAGACCGATGCAAGAGTAGATCTGAGCTGTATCAGTGCCAAACCCCCAAGCATATACACTACTACATATTGT
>JASDQU010360484.1:0-11500 GCA_032191745.1 Picea mariana | reverse complement strand
AAAGTAGTGTAATAAGAAATTTACACTTGGATGGGGTGGTGAGAGGTGGGGCTTGGACCAGTCATGTGGTGAATCTGGTTGTCACCTCATAATCATGAAGAAGAGTTGTCTAAGTTGGTCTCAAAGTACAAGCGTATAGTGAAGATGGAGGAACACGACCTCCTATCATCTCGCAAATATGATGAATGATTAGGAATTGACGTCGGGTAGAAGGTACAGGAGAAACTCATGGAGTCAGACAATGGATCATAGCAACATGAAATTAGGATCTCACATGATGGGAAAGACTCTTAGGCCTTGTCAAAACATTAAGGCACATGGTGAGAGAAGTGAGTGGCGATCATGGCACTTGGTGATGTTGGTTGCTATAAACAAAGTATGAAGGTCCATTGGAATGTTTCTCCAAGGGACACGACCTTAAGTTCTAGTCTGGCGTTTTCTCATTTTACTAAGGGAACTTTGAGTGTCTCAAATTTGTCACTTGGCGAAGGATTTTTGCGATGGGTGCATTGTGCTTCCTCTCTTAGGTAGTCTCTCAGCTTTCCTTTATGTAAGGGAGATTTCGAGGGGAGTTGTAGAGATTGTTCGAGTTTGTATTTTCTTTCCCTTCTTGTAGAAAAGTCATAGGTCGTGTGTGTTGTGTTGGTTAGATCATGTAAGGATTTAAAGGTTATAGGCGAGAGATTTCCTCCATGGAACTTATCTTTCATGAATTACCGTTACCTCGAAGATTCTAGTGTCGAGGTAATCCCTAGCATTTCAGTGTTGCAACTCCCCATGAGGAAAGGAAATTTTGATGGGGAGCCTCGAGGATATTGTGATTCTGGAATGTTTTTCTTTTATGGTGATTGAATTGTTGTTTAAGTGGGTAGTGTCAACTAGATGAGGTGATTCTATTGATTTTATAGGTGAGAGTTGGCCTCCTTGGAGTGCCCCCCTATGATATCAAAGTTATAATGAACTCCCAGGTGCAAAGCAACCTTAGCTCAAGGAGTCTCAATATCATTTGGGGGCCTTTTGTTAGCAAAATAAAGGATCTGGAGACCCATTTTCAAAAGGAGGAGTCAACATTAGTAACATCCTCACTAAGAACTTCATGGTGAAAAAGAGTGTTATCGACCTTCCTAAATCCAAAAGTCAAGGAGCCAAGCGAAGATTGGCACAAGGAAAGGATAAACCCAAATCTCAAGGAACAAGAGCAAAGCAAGCGAGTGAGCAATATAAACATATCTAAAACCAAAGTATCCCTCCTGAATCATAGAAAAAAATGGAGGAGCTAGTGAACAAAGAAATAAGTAAGTAGAATGCAAAGCACATTTATAAAATAATTCCAAGAATGGATAAAGGATATTGGTTTCACAAGATCCAGAGACACCAAAGTGTTTAGGGCAATATAATTTTATTGGCTAGCTAAAACTCTTATTTCCCTATCAATAGAAGACAAGGAGGATAAAAAGGTAGAGTCATTGGAAAGAATCAAGAGATTGGAAGCCAAGTTCATAATTCTGTGCAAAGTGAATTTTGGGATCAACTTCAAGGTGACCAATTAAGACCTAGACAAAGAAGAGGAAATGGTAGATGTGACGGGCACTTTAGGCTCCCAAGGAACTTGCACCAACCCAATCAACATTGAATATGATAATGCCAAGGGAAATGATAAGGAGCATGAGATCCTTAGCGAAGTAGGTCCAACCAAGCCACCTTAAAACTAACAGATAGCCATAGAATATAACATATTGTTAAGGACCTTCTCAGACATAATATTATTATTATAATATTATTATTATATAAAAATTGTTAGAGATTTGGTTTCTTTTTTGTCAACACTCAAAGAGAGAAGATTGTAACAACAAATTTACAATATTAATACCAAAGTAGATTAGTTTAAAAAAAAATAGTAAGAAAATTACTTTGTTATTTGAAAGTATTAAATATATAGTAGGTACTTGATATTGCAGATATTAAACGTGTAATGATTATTCAATATTTTTACATTAATATTAATGCTTTAAAATATTAATGATTTTTTTTTTCATTTTATCTTTAGAAAAATTTAAAAAGTCTCCATGTATATAAAATAGGATGAAGTTGGGCTTAGAAAACTTGGATTTTTTTACAACATCGACAAATGTAAAAAGTGATCATTTTAACATGTAATTAACAATAACATAATTTATAAAAACACTATTAACATGAAAGTAGTTAAAAGTGATCAATTAAAGAAAATAAATATGTTTTGAAATGAACTAGATCACGAAAAAAAAAATGCATTTTGTCTATTTTTGAAAGAATATTAAGAGAATCTTACAGATTCTAAAAAATGTACTCGATGGACTACTCATGTTATTTGCAAAAGTGTCATTCCCCTCCCCTTTAATAGAATTGACCACCATTCAACTCGAGACTAGAAAAAAATGGGCATGCCTCCTTCATAACGTCCTTTAGCTCCCATGTAGCCTCATCGAGACCAAAGTGATTCCTGTAACATCCTCACTATAATCCCTAGTTTAATAACTGTATAATGTAGATATGAATGTGGTTATGGCCAAGCAATGTAATATGCGAGATGTTTCTCTGAATTTTTAATAAATATAACGTGATACCAGCTGTTGGGAATATGGATAGAGATGGGGGCTGATTAATCCACAAGACAGAAGGAATGCTTGGGGAGTGTCTAAGAGGGGACCAAAGGGGAAATGACTTATGGGTATTAATTCAACCCATATTTTTGAATTTTATTGTCATTTGGAGAAACCTTTTATTTATGTTTGAGTGTATGAGATCCCAATCATTAAACTCATGTAAGAGCATGGGTGTGAGATTCACATCCCATGGTTATTGAAGAGCATGGGGTTGAAGTACAATTAACATTGGGTAGAGTGAGAAGTCAATTGTCTTGGGAAAATAGAGGAAATTTGTATGGGGAGAATAAGCATATTTCCACATTTAGTTTTGGCATGAACAACAAGGAGAGCAAGGAAAATAGAGCACTAGAGATAGAGAAAGAAGTTTGGGAGAATTATGGAGCATGCTAAAGAATTTTTGGAGCATTTTGGAGATGAATATTCAAGAGATAGGTTGGTATTATTGAAGAGAGAACTCTTGTGGGAGTTGCACTATAACAACAAGTGTTGTTGTTGGTTGATAGTATTTTTCTTGACAGTGAGTTCCCTCGAGTTCTCAGCAGAGATATTCCTAGCTACCTAAGCTAGAGATACCCTAATAAACTAATGGGATGCTCGATGGACTGAGAGTAGTGAAGGGGTACATTCCTTGGGTTGGGCAGGTCAAGAAGAATAGATTTGGATGAAATTCAGGATAGTTGTAGTAGAATACTAGTGGGTTGTGAGATATTGAGTTGTGACTCGACTGTGAGAGGAACCCTTCTCTTGTGGATTCCTAGCCCTAGCTCTGGGGTAACTTGTTATTGATATTTGGAACAAAAAGCATATGGTTGGGTGGAATGTCCTTCCCAAGAAGATGGTTGCACAAGTGTTTTAAAAGATAATTTTTTTATCTATTTTATGAGTTATTTAATGAGTTTGATTGTTGTGATTAACTCTGTGTATAAGAATGGTTTATTTATTGTTGTGAATGGGTTTATTAGTTGCAATCATGCTCATTTAGAATGTTGTAGATTCATTTCATTATGGGTATCAAAAGCTAGTAAAATATGTGTATAAATCGTAGTTGTTAAGCTATAGGAAATACGTTAGCAGAAAATTTTCGATTTTTGTGTGTACTTTCCACAAGTAATGTTCGTCATTTAAGCCGGGGGATGTTACACTTCCATTTCAGTTACATCTGTCTCATGGTTCAATTCTAGGGTAATGTTACTTTCTTATCATTGATGCCCAATAAATTTTTTCAATTATATCCCTTTTTCAACTTGAGTCACAACGCAATCAATCCCACAATTATGACATGTACATATTCCTCAAGCAAAGAAATATGAAAAACTTGTGAGTTGTAAAGTTAATATGCAATGCAATTTTATATGCAACTAGTTATGTCCTAACAAGGACTTTAAATGGCCTTAAATATCTTGGTGCCATCTTGGCACAACTTCCAAGCTTGAAGTAGATCTTTCTTGTTGATCCAAGTGGATATTGGTGGCCACCCACCTATTCCAACTGGCTCGTTCTGGTAGTTTTTTTCCTAGTTTTCGAGTCCCAAACTTCTGGGGCCGTTTTGAGGCCCTAAACAACATTTTTAGGGCTCGTCAGAATTATAATGCAAATAAAGTTTGAGTTTGAAGATAACATGTGTAGTCCTCAAATAGACCTTTACAACGGGCTATTGTGTGCCTAAAACGGAGATCAAATGCAAAAGTTATGACCCCTGGAAGTTGATGTACTAGCTTACCCCAATGGGGCCCACATGACTTTTGGTGCTTCATCTCCTAGGGTTAGGTTTTTGGATGTCTAGGGTTTTGGAATTCTTGTTTATTGTAAAAATTATTGGAGAGCCTCATTGTAACCATATTATTGCGAATTCAAGTAGCTGTCACATCTCTTCTCAGAGATAAGCTGCCACCATTCTAGCGAGTCTTTCACTCTGTATTTTTACAATCTTTGTACATTTTCGCTCATTAATAGAAATTGTGTATTAATGTATCTCTGTGATTATGGTTTCATATATGATATATTTTTGTTATGTTGTTGGATATCCGATACATCTCTGTATATTTCTTTATTATATCTTTGCTCTCATTTCATGCCGAAAATAATCTACATCAGTGATATCAGAGAAGGCTTCTCTTGATTGTTTTTCAGTTCATGTCCTCGACGAGGTCTGAGTATAGCAAGTTGGGTCTTGAGCTTGTCTCTCTTGAGGAAAATCACTCTCTAACTCCCAAGAAACCCTCCATGGAAAAAGAAAAGAAGAATGACAAGGCATATGATTCTATTAATCTGTTGCTCGAGCAAGCTCTCACGCGACAAAGGGACGAAATGATGGAGAATTTTTCCCACATCCTTCAATACATGTCGATAACAATAGGTGCATCTTCATAATGAAATCACTTTGGAGGCACCTCTCATTTCAAGGTACAAGTTAATTTTGATATTCCCATATTTGAAGGATAGATAGATGCAAATGCCCTAGAAAAATGGTTAAATCTGCTAGAAGGTTATTTCTCTATTCATAATTTCTCCGACAGGGAAATAATATCCTTCACACTCCTTAAGGCTATCCCCCATGTTAAACATTGGTGGGAAACTTACTGGGAGAAAATTTCCACAGAGGAGTCTAGAATATATGGGGTCGAGCCCACTTGGGATTATTTTGTAGATGCGGTAAAGGAACAATATTACCCTATTGGAAACTATGAGGACCAGTACATGAGATGGACCACACTACGAAAAGAGAGGGGCCAAGAAGTGTTGGAGTTCACCAATACCTTCCATACCTTGTGAACCAAGATGGGTATCAAAGAATCCGAGCAACATTTGGTTCTGAAATATCACGCGGCTTTACATAGATATATCCAAACTGAAATGGATTTTTTGTACATCTCGTCACTCGGTACTACTTATCGATATGTTGTTAAAATCAAGAAAGAATTTAAGAACCATAACAAGTGGGATTTCGGGTCTGCAAATCCACAACAACGAAAGTATGATAAAGACGAGCCTAACAAACAACCTCCTGAAAACCAGTCCAAGCCACAGGAAAAGAAGGGTCACAGAAAGATGAAGAAGGACATCACAAAATGGTGGGATTTCCAAAAAATCCCCTGGCACAACACTGATGAATGTCGCTCAAAATAATCATCGGTGGCCGAGAACAAAGACAAGAAGCCTAACCTTGATTCTGAATCCGATTCAGAAAATACTGATAGAAGCCAGATCATCAAGGTAGATCCCACTACTATTGTCGTGACTACAACAATTCAACCAGAAGAATCAATAGATCCTGAAGAGGGGGAGCACCTTTTTCATTCATAGATGTGGGTGAAGGGGACCTCGCTGCATTTTATTGTTGATAGCAGAAGCTAGAAGAACCTCATCTCAACATAGTTCGTTAAACAGTTGGGATTGTCGACAACACCACACCTCTATCCATAAAACATCGGGTGGCTTCGCCAGAGACGAGATATTCGTGTGAGCCAACAGTGTTGATTGTCATATGACATCTAGCCCTTCAAGAATGAGGTATTATGTGATGTTTCCCCGCTGAATGTATGTGATGTTCTCTTGGGCTAGCCATATATGTGGAAGCACCATGTTATTTATGAGTCTCAACCCTGTAGTGTCATTTTTACTTTGGGGAGTCATCTCTATAGAATACCAGAGTTAATTACAACTATTGTCCCACCTAAACAGTGTTGTAAGGTAGTATCTCATACTTAAAAATTTAGTTTCTTCACAATCTATTCAAAAGGTGAATAGAAGGATACTACAGCCACTACAACCTTGACCCAAGCACCATCTATCCAATAGAAGAAGATTGAAAATACTAGAACAAAGCGCAAAGATTCCTTTTACACATAGACATATCATGTAGCATAATTGGTTGAACAGATTCAACCCTGCCAGCAGTGGGTTTGTGACAGCCTTCCACAAACCAAGCAATGCGATGTCTCCAACAAGGCAAGCAGTGCACCAAGATTCAGTTACATGAATCGCTTTCCCCTCTCCCCCAAGAACTCAACACAATGGATACCATTGATTCCTAAGGAGGGAGGATTAATCTAGATGGATATTGGTGGCCACCCACCTATTCCAACTGGCTCATTTTGACAGTCTTGTTCCTAGTTTTCGAGTCCCAAACTTCCGGGGTTGTTTTGAGGACCTAAACAATGTTTTTATGGCTCTCTACAATTAGAATGTAGATGGAGTCAGAGTATGATAGAAACATGTGTATTCCTCGGATAGACCTTTCCAACGAGCTATCGTGCGCCTAAAATAGAGATCGTATGCAAAAGTTACGGCCCTGGAAAGTTGATGTACTAACTTACCCCAACGGGGCCCACATGACTTTTGGCACTTCATCTCTTAGGGTTAGGTTTTTGGATGTCTAAGGTTTTGGCATTCTTGTTTATTGTAAAAAGGCTTGGAGAGCCTCATTGTAACCATCTTATTGCGAATGCGAGTAGCCGTCACATCTCTTCTCAAAGATAAGTTGCCACCATTCTAGCGAGTCTTTCACTCTGTATTTTTACAGTCTTTGTACATTTTCGCTCATTAATAGAAATTTTGTATTACTGTATATCTGTTTTTATGGTTGCATCTCTGATATATTTATGTTATATTGTTGGATATCCGATACATCTCTGTACATTTCTTTATTATATCTCCACTCTCATTCATGTTGAAAATAATCTAGATCAGTAGTATCAAAGCAGGATGCTCTTGATTGTTTTTCAGTGCATGTCCCCAACGAGGTCTGAGTATATAAATTTGGGTCTTGAGCATGACTCTCTTGAGGAAAATATCTCCCCCACGTCCAAGAAACCCTCCATGGTAGAAGAAAAGAAGAACAACAGAGAAGATGATTCTATTAATCTTTTGCTCGAGCAAGCTCTCATGCAATAGAGGGACAAAATGATGGAGAATTTTTCCCACGTCCTTCAACGTCTGTCGATAACAATAGGCGCGTCTTCATCAAGTGACCACTTTGGAGGCACCTCAACTTTCGAGGTACAAGTTAATTTTGATATTCTCATATTTGAAGGATAGATAGATGCAGATGCCCTAGAAAAAATGTTAAATATGCTAGAAGGCTATTTCTCTGTTCATAATCTCTCTGATAGAGAAAAGATTGTTAGAAAAACAGGACCATGGAGCAATAAAATAAAACAAATGCATAAACAAAACACAGAAGATACACAATACAATAGAGACACAAATTTATGTGGTTCACCCAGTGTGGGCTATGTCCACCAGAGAAATTTTCAGGTCCTTCCTTTATTATTATCCAACATATGAAGAGTTACAACCTACAACAAACCCATTGTAAATTCCTCTTCTTTCTCTCACAATATCTTATCTCAGAATACAATATTCTCTATCATGCATAGCCGCAATACATTTCCCTCATAACAAAGGGTTTCCTTCTAGGGCAAAAAACCCTAACATAATTTCTACCATTAGATCTGTGACCTTATAATGAACGGTCCAGATTTACAATGAAATTACAATATACATTTACAAGGAAAATTTTCCTTCAGGGGCTTCGCTCCCGAGCCCCACAGAGGGGTTAACCCCCCTCTGCACTCCCCCGCGTGGAAGAGTGTACATACTTTTGGGGTGTAAATACTTCATGGGGTATAAACATGGTTGAAAACAAAAGACCTATGAATCAGGAAGATAATCAGGCTCCACAACCAAAAAATATCACCTTCGCACTCCTTATGGATCTACCCCATGTCAAACATTGGTGGGAAAATTATTGGGAGAAAATTTTAATAGAGGAGTCTGGAATATATGGGGTCGAGCCGAGTTGGGATTTTTTTATGGATGCGGTAAAGGAACAATATTACCTCGTTGGAAACTATGAGGACCGGTACATGAGATGGACCACACTACGGAAAGAGAGGGGCCAAGCAGTTCCATAGTTCACCAATACCTTCCATACCTTGCGCACCAAGCTAGGTATCAAAGACTCCAAAAAACATTTGGTTCTGAAATACCACGGGGTTGTACACAGATACATCCAAACTGAAATGGATTTTTTGGACATCTCATCACTTGGTATTGTTTATCAATATGTTGTTAAAATCAAACAAAAATTTAAGAACTAGAACAAGCGGGATTTTGAGTCTGCAAATCCACAAAAATAAAGGTATGATAAAGATGAACCTAACAAACAACCTCCCGAAAACCAGTCCAAGCCATAGGAAAATAAGGGTCACAGAAAGACGAAGAAGGACACCGGAAAAGGTGTGACCTCCACAAAATCCCCTGAAACAACACTAATGAATATTGCTCAAAACAATTATTGGTGGCTGAGATCAAAGATAAGGAGCTGAACCCTGATTTATAATCTGATTCAAAAAACAGTGATAGAAGACAGATCATCGACGCAGATCCCACTGCTATTGTCGTGACTGCAACAATTCAACCAGAAGAACCAACATATCCTAAAGATGGGGAGAGCATTTTTCATTCCCAAATGTCGGTGAAGGGGACCTCGCTGCATTTTATTGTTGATAGCGGAAGCCAGAATAACCTCGTCTTAGCAGAGGTCATCAAATAATTGGGATTGTCGACAACACCACACCCGCAACCATACAACATTAGGTGGGTTTGCTAGGGATGAGATATTCATGTCATCCGGAAGTGTCGATTGTAATATGACATCCAACCCTTCAAGGATGAGGTATTATGTGATGTTTCCCCACTAGATGTTTGTGATGTTCTATTGGGCCAGCAATATATGTGGAAGCGCCCTGTTATTTATGAGTCTCGACCCCGTAGTGTCATTGTTACTCTGGGGGGTCATCTCTACAGAATACCAGAGGTAATTCCAACTACTGTCCCACCTAAACAGTGTCGTAAGGTAGTATCTCATACTACAAAATTCAGCTTCTTCGCAATTTGTTCAAAAGGTGAACATAAGGATACTGCAACCACTACAGCCTCGACCCAAGTACCTTCTATCCAACAGAAGCAGGTCAAAAAGACTACAACAAAGCACAAAGATTTATTCTGCACATAGACATCTCATGTACTCTGAATGGTTGAACATATTCAACCCCGCCAACAACAAGTTGTGACAACCTTCCAAAAAACAAGCAACATGACGTCTCCAACAAGGCAAGAAGTGCACAAATATTTAGTTACAACAATTGCTTTGCCCTCTCCCCCAAGAAATCAACGCAATGGAGACCATTGTTGCTTAAGGAGGAACGATTGATCCAGGTGGATATTGGTGGCCACCCACCTATTCCAACTGGCTCATTTTGACAGTTTCAATTTGGTAGTTTTGTTCCTAGATTTTGAGTCCCAAACTTTCGGGGTTGTTTTGAGGCCCTAAACAATGTTTTTAGGGTTCGCCACAATAAAACTGTAGACAAAGTCAGATTCTGATGACAACATGTGTAATCCCTGGATATACCTTTCCAACAGGTTATCATGCGCCTAAAACAAAGATCGTATGCAAAAGTCACAACCCCGAGAAGTTGATGTACTAGCTTACCCTAACGGGGCCCACATGACTTTTGGCGCTTCATCTCCTAAGGTTAGGTTTTTGAATGTCTAGGGTTTTGGCATTCTTGTTTGATGTAAAAAAAATTGGAGAGCCTCATTGTAACCATGTTATTGCGTGTTAATCCCTAATATTGGCTCATTACCCCTTAATTGGGCCATATTATATTAGTAATGTTATTTTATTTATGTCGGCTTTAGGACATTAGTTGTAATTATACCTCCTAGTCTCCTATTTATACCAAGGAGACATTTTCATTTTGAATCATCTTGTACTTGAACATTTAAGTGGGGTAAAAGGAGGTTGCCCCCTCGAAGAGGCTTATTATCTGAAATTATCTCTTTTTCAAGGCGTTGAGTACTTTTTCTGAGGTTTTTCTATGCTATATTGATGTTTTGATATTAACATATGGTATCAGAGCTCAAGGTCTTGGGGTTTCACTGCTACATCTGAGACACCTTGGAATTTTTTCTATAACTTCTTTTCTACAACGTTTCAAAAGGAATGGCTTGGAGGATATTTAGTAGATGGAGCAAGGTATGTTGGGTTACAAATTCAGCTACTGAGGCCTTATACTTTTGGCGATACATCCTGTACAACATAGGGTTATGGAATCATCCTCAACTGAGTCATTGGGGAATTTTTGCTATAAAAATTTTTCTGTAACATTTAAGACCCTAAACTCTAGAGGCTATTTATAGAAATTAGTAAGGTATCTGTCGTAAAAATTTTAGCTTCTGGGTCATCATAAATTTGTAGATACACCTTGTGTAAGATAGGGTATCTGACTAGTCCTATTGACTAGTCTCAAGAAGGTGTTCTAGGTAAAACAATAATAACTTATTCCTCGAGTATCCAAATTGGGTGGGACTAGTTTCATTGGATCTTGGACAGTCTGTAGTATTCCTGGTGTGATTTTAAAAATTTTATATCAATTATTTTGGGTGGGGCACGCTATACAAGTGAGATCTTATGGAAAGGCCAAAAATCGGCAAGTTGTGGGGAAGTTACTGTAAATTCCACTTGGCACATCCAATTTTGATCAGACCTATGGCATTGTAGAGAAGAAATATCAGAGAACAACATAAAAGAAATTTTCATACCCAGAAGAGCCGAAACTTGGGAGATACAACAGAAGAAATATTGTCTAGCAGAACCACCTCAAAATCAAGGTTCAAAAGTGATACTTGGCCAACATGCCACCCAAAAAGGGAACTTCTACACCAACTAAGCCTCCAAAAAATCCTACTTGGACTCTTGATGAAGGTGAAGAAATGCTTAGGGACATAAATGATTTACAAAAGAAGATAGTAACAAAAGATGAACTACAAGAGATGATGGATTCAAT